>JALHCE010000017.1:0-107824 GCA_024340795.1 Tolypocladium amazonense
TTTTTTTTTGGGGGGGGGGGGTTCAGGGCGGCGAATGTTTATGAAGCTTTTGATCTCTTGTGCTGTATGCGACGTGCGACCAAACCAGGGATCGTTACCCCGAGGCTCGAGTCCAGTATTCAGGTAGTAATGACTTAAGTCCCCTCCGCCCTTTATCAATAACTATTGCAACTAGTCCGTCCCGTATCTGTCTGGCCGTCGTACTTCAGCTACCACTATATATCCAAATCTTTAAGGAGCATGTTACAAAAAGGGGTTCTGAAAAGAAACAATGCCTTATTCTCCTAATTCGTGGATCTAAGGATACCCGCCGATGGTTGAAGCGATATATTTGAAGTAACATTATGGCCAAACCACTAATATCTAGCGCGAATATCAGGATCGGAGTTTAGGGATAGAAGCCTGTGCTTCTCAATAACGCTAACGGAAAAGAAACCCAGACAATTATGGTGCTAAAAGCTTTCGAGACAAGGCCAGACAGCGCTCGTAAGGCAGCGATGCCTTTGGAGCTTAACGGAGCTCATTGATTATGCATAAAAAAGTAAATCAGAGACCCTACCTAATTCGAAAGTATCCTAGCTTCGGCGAGTGCTTGGCTAATAGTCGAGCTAGGAACGTTAGCCTCGGCGACGTAGTCTAAAGGGCTTCCGAAAAGGTTCGGGTCTGAAATCAGATGCGCACGTAGCTGGTGCGGTTCCAATATCAGCAGTCTCCGGGCGTAGCAATTTCCCCTGGATATAAAATGACGGCGCGTCGAAGAGCTTCCACCGTCTGGTTCAGAGCAAGCCCGCCTTTTGGACACTGGGTTGAATCCCACCACGGACCATCAAAACAGGTAATACGGGGCCGCTGGGAGACACAGGTGGATGGGCGCGTATCAAAACCAGCGCCCATACAGGTGAGTCTAGGTCCGCAAAAGAGCGGTCAAGAGAACGTTAGTACCTCTCGTTACTAATAGGGGCGTTATTTTCCCTTAAACAAGCAGCACCCGAATAACAGTTGGTCTTTATATTATATCAATAAAATATTTTAGCTATCGCATTAGCGCAAGGATAGTGGGAAAACCGTCGCGGACAAAAACCACTAACATAGCTAGACGAGCAATTAAAAGATAGGCGTTTTTAAAGCAAAACCCACGTCGCCCTATTGGACTACGTACAATGCATTATCCCTTAGAGCACTTTAAAACATCCTCACATAGAATATCGCCTTACCTGGCCTTACCCTTAAATATAACCACCAAAAACAATTACACCAGAGCCCACCTCCGGATGCGGGTGATGCGCCATTACGTCGACTGATCCCGACATTGCATTAGCCTCCCTTTCTTCAGCAGTTCCTGACTTGTAATAGGCCATGGCTGTGGCGGATTGGTCCCCGGATGATTCGCTCTTGGAACTATTCACAAGTGAGCCATGCTGCGTAGCCGTGGATCGTTCTGTCTGTTGTCCGTGGGTGTCCTGATTATCGTCGTTTCCCGTCTTATTGACTTTGTCCGTTGTAGTGAAAGTGGCGAGCGACTTTTTCTTCAATAATTCTTTTATTGCGGATGCTTCCATCTTAAGAACATTAAACTCAGTATCGGAAAGGTTTGTAAGGGACCTAAACTTTTCTGGATTGTCGATCGCGTCGAATATGATGTCCCATGACAATGACACCAAAGGTCCGACTATAGGGATGTACCCCAAGGCCGAACTGACCAAGGTCTTGAATAAACCTTTCATGGTGTCTTCATCTGGTTCTTCAAATCGATATTTAATTCCCTCATTTTTACTGATGTATGAATCCATCCACACGTGGGATTGACCGAACCCATCGTGCGAGATCTGATGATATGGTGGTCCACCTGAGCCCCCAACTGACACAGGATCCAGGGAGTTCATGAAACGGAAAGCTGGGTGCTGAGACCATGGACGCCCCTCGGGTAAAGGCATGGGTATAGAAACTTCATCAAACTTGAGATCCTGCTCTGGAACTGCCAGTGCCATCATCAACTCCGCTACCTCAATATCCAAGCATCTGTCATTGAAATACCCAAGCCCCCAGCCCTCTGAACATTTCGCCACATCCTTCCAAAATTGGCCGTCTGGCCTTTCCCATTGTACCTTGCGATTGACTGATTCCGCCCAGTAGGGGAGCCTGATCGTGTCCATCTTATAAAAGAGGACTTGGCCGACTCTGCTAAGACTGGGATAATGGGGTTCCTGAAAAACCTGAGGGAAAAAAAGTCCGCGTATCATCAGCGTTGTATCGAGTACTAGCCGAGGGTACTTGCGAAAGTCTGCGAGAGGAAAAGCGAGCATGACGGTCTGGTTGGGCCCCCGGATCCAAGAGTAACTGTAATCCGATTCATGGAAGAGCGCTCGGGTAGGTGCAGCTTTCCACTTTCCTCCTTCTTCAGCGTAATAGACGCTTGTACTCTTGTAGTATCCAATGGCATCCTTCAAAGCACTGTTTCTCCATTCGTAATCTCCTCTTCCACGTGGAAAGCCCGGGTCTTTAAGATTCTTGTAGCTCCACTCCTGCGAGTAAAGTGAGTTCACTAGTACCTCCATGAGAAAATGCGAGTAAAATCCTTGTTGAGTCCGCATGCAATGAGGCAGTGAGTCATTTCGGAGAACTCCACTTCCCACCGGCGATGCGTAAGCTGAAAAGAAATGTGGCTTCCTGTGCTCTGCCATTGTTGTGTATCAAGGCCGTTTTAATGGCGACTTTTAAATCTGTTAGGGCGCTACTATGGGACTGTTTGTCGATGTTCGTGTTTTGGTGGGAAAGCCAGAAAGATATCTCATTAATTGTCCGGCAAAACCGGGAGTCTTATATACTGTTATAATATAGCCGACAGTGAGTAAGCACAATATTGAACCCAGGCTGCCGAAAATACCTAGCACTTATCTTAGGGGTACTGTATATATGGCATCCCCTACAAGAACGTTAAATCGAAACTTATAGTGTACTACAGTATAGGATATATAGGACTATACAGTATTCGTATATTATAGAACTTATTATAGTTATATAGAACTCGTTACTTTATCACGAAGACTAGGTGTATAATACTGTGGTCTTACGTATATATACGTATAATGCTTACGCCGTATACTATAAAGGTGTAATAGACGCCTTAAGGGTATCCTAAGGTATACTATTCTTAGGATTTAAGTTAGGCTAATAGGCCACAGTATATCTTTCAATAGAAGTTCTATTAAGAAGGTTTATACTTAACATTGCTACTACAGCTTTGCTTCGCTTGTCGGAATTTCACGCACTTGCGTTTCACGGATCTCCAAGCTTCCGTCTTGGGCTGGAGCTTAACTCCGTAGTCGCTGACGGTGCTAGCAACACATTCAGATTATGGCAAGCATCTATTCGACAACATGGGCAGAGATGACGAAGCAGAAAATGGGTTCACAGGACGGCGGCATTCTGCACGAGGATCATGAAAGAGAACAGCATATCTTAAGAGTCCTAGTAAAGCTGCCCGGTGCTGAGACAGTGATATTGGTCTCTTGAGTATACTGCGAAGATAATAAAATTCTCATTTTTTGCGACTATTTTTTTTCTCAGGTAGCTCTTCACAGTATCGAGTGCTTTAGTACCACGCAGATAGCAGAATAAAATTAGTGACATGCAATGAAGCGGCCTGGAATGATCGAACAGCCAATTGAGGATCATGTACTCCGTACCTGGTAGTTATGTCCTGCCGAAGTGGGGCACTAACAAAGACGAGACAGTGAGAGTTTTTGACTTCATCTAGTCCGAACTCGTACTAATGCCGCCGCCGTACGTCTACTTGTACGGGTATGAGCTTGGCTTGTCTTCAATTTTTAGTAAAGCGAGGCAATCGTACCTTCTAATTGCCTCTAGATTGAATCAAGCTTTACTATACAAGTTTGCAACGCATTTCGCGTATTTTACTATCTATTTTCTCGTTAGACTCGTCGGGACTGTCGTGGGTGATTGTAGGTTGCGTGCAAATGAGCTTTCCTTGTCCTTACCGGCGCACCGGTCGCGTTAGCCCAGCTATGGCTAGAGGATTTTATGGGCTGATTCTCCCTCCCCAGACGCCACGACTATACGCTCTCGGGCAACGCGCACCAATAACCTGGGGGTATGAGCGAGTCAGTCCCGTGCACAAACTAGGAATAGACGGGCCGCACTCAGCGTGATGGTCTGGGGAAATGGACCGTGGAAGCACTTTAGTCCGTTGCCTCTGCCCCGTTTACGGTGACGTACCGCCCTGTCTGGAGGTCGTCATATCCGATCCAAGCAACGAACTTGGGTTTGCTTCAAAAATGGGCGTAATTCAGCGACTATGATCGACCTCCTCGTCCTCTTTCGAGACCTGCCTCTCTTCACCCGTCCAGGGCTCGCTCCCTTCTAGGCACTACAAGTGTCATTTTTGACGAGTGTGCCTTGGCGATGGCTTCCGACAATAATAGCCTGGGCTACGGCACGGGCTCTGCGGTCACCGGAACTTCCGTCATTGTTGCCGCCTGCTTTTTCGCCCTCGCCTTGTACAACGTTATCGAGCTCACCGTCCTCATCATCGCGATATTCAAGAGACGCAATGGCCTTTATTTCTGGAGCTTTGTCATCGCTACCTGGGGCATAGCGATCCACGCCATCGGTTGGATATTGAAAGACTATGCCGTCGTGTCGAACCCTTTCGTACCTCTCGCGATATCGACGGTTGGTTGGTATTGTATGGTAACAGGGCAGTCCCTTGTGCTCTATTCCCGATTGCATCTAGTCGTCTACAACCGAACTCTGCTCCGGGCTGTTCTTGTTATGATCATTATCTTTGCCATCGGTGCTTACATCCCCACCTCAGTCTTGACCTTCGGCGCCAGCTCGGACAACCCGACGCTTTTTCTCCCCGGATATCATGTCATGGAAAGACTCCAGGTCACCCTTTTTTTCGTCCAAGAAGTCATCCTTTCCTCGATATACATCTACGAGACATCGAAGATTTTACGGACCACGGCTATCTTGCCTGGGCATGCGAACAAGCTGATGAAGCACCTACTAGGGTGCAACATTCTTGTCATTATACTTAACGTCACCATCCTTGCACTGGAGTTTTCCAACCTTTTCGGTATCCAGACAAGCTACAAGTCCTTCGCCTATAGCGTGAAGCTTAAGGTTGAGTTCAGCATCCTCAACCGCCTAGTCGACTTCGTCAAACCTCGAGACTCTGCCAGCTACATCGGCAGCAGCGGCGGTGGCAGTATGGCACAACTGGAAAGCGCCGAGTCCCATCAGACTTTCAAAAAGAACATCAGGGAAAAGATGAAGCTTGGACACAGAGCAAAGGTCCATGCTAGAAAGAGCAGAGGATGCAGAAATTCCGATGATGTCGACAGCGCAAGTAATGGCGTAGCCAGAACGACGGAAATTGTTGTAACAACGGATCGGCCGTCTGCATCATTGCAGCCAGCGACGGACGCCGCACATTCAGAGACGACCGAAGAATCTACGGCCGCCACGGGAGAAGGTGCCGCTCCGGACTTACTCGACAACATCTCAGATGGTCACCGAGGCTCTCTTGAATTTCCAGCATCGACATATGCAGCCGACGACCACTTTTCGCCTCGAACCTCGCGAGCTTGAGATACGTCAGAGATGGCACGCTCAACCACGTACGTGCACACGCAGTGCCCCTATTCTACACACCAATCGACTACCAATCGCAGCCATTCCGTTGCGCCCGGACGGGTACCGAAACGATGAGGACGAGCGGAGCTTCTACCTTCGGGAGGAGCAGCCTGAATCAAATTACAGCGTGCGCCCGCATGGAGGACCTCCTATACGTTAAGGTTTTCCAACAGCTGCACTGCCCGAGATGCGCAGTCGAAGAAGTGGTCACACCATCTACTACCCCAACTACCCGCTCGAGATATTACCCAGCACTGCCAGCTGTGACCCCCGAGGCAACGTCAACAGAGAGGCCCCCCGCAACCCCATCGCCGCGTCGTGCGCGCGCTCGCGGCGATTCTAAAGGGTTCGTGCGAAGCTGGAAGATAAAATGCCTGACGAAGCAGTTCCCTTTCAGATCACCAAGCACCTCGGGGAGTCGCCGCCGCATGCCATTGTCCGTTTGATGGCTAGGGCGACGGTGCGCCAGAACGCAGCCTCCATGTGGGCAGTTGGCTTGCCTCCGACTCCCATCGGACAAGACGAATCAGTTCTGGGGACGGGCAACGTTAATCCAGCTTCTCTGCGCCTGCTATGCGTACGACACTTGAACACGGCCCCTTCGACAGCTCTCAGCGCTCATGTGACTCCGCCGGGGCCATGCGTGCGCTGCTTCCCTGAGCGTCTATTGCAAACGAATCCGCTAGGTGGCTGGGATCGGGCTGCCTGCGCTTGGGACAGCTCACAGCCAGCCGGAGGGTCGTGGTAGTGCAAGCCACATCTTTGCGAAGGCGGAGGCGCCGACGCGCATTAGGGAGCCCATACCAGAGAGGGCTGAATAGGTGCAACACTGCAAACCAATGGCGGCTTAGAGAGAAGGTGCGAATTGATTAAGCCGGTGATTAGGCGCTTAGTTCCCGCGACATTGACGCGACTGTTCAATACTTACCATGCCACTGCTAAGTCAGCTTTAAATTAATTTAGACATGGGGATACGGAATCGCCGTTCGTGCAACAAGACAACATCGTCCATCTTATGTACTCGTAAATGCCGCGCGCCTGAAACGGACGTTCATCGAACGCGCGTGATGGATTTGACGTCTACTCCGTACTTTCTGTCTATTTATGGCAAGCTCCACATGGAAATCGAGCGAAAGTCATCAAATGGTACGAGCGTTGATTTAGATTTAATGTTGGGTGCATCGCCAACGCCACAGCCACAACACATAACGCAAGCAAAATAATACCGCAAGGTAGTGCATTTAGGACTGTGAATGCCTCATGCAGGGGCCAGAAAAACGCCCCCATGATATTCAACTCTGCCCTTCTGAAACACACTTGTTGGTAGTAAGTGCGCTTTTTCCCTGGCCCCCGCGAGGCCTATATCGCGACCCAACGATAGAGGAGCAACTGAGTCCGCTGGCCACGTTCACGTTCACATCTATATAAGCCTGGTCACAGTCCTTCCCCAGGTCTCGGCCTATTGCATCAAACCTTGTACTGCAACTACCCTGGTGCCAAGCTTTCAAAATGGTTAACCTTGCATACTTCCATGTTGCTGTCATAGCTGCTCTTGTTCCCCTCGCTACTGCGGAAAACTGCCGATATGGTTACGTGTATTGCGGCAGAACCCTCATGGAAAAGGGTAAGATAATACTATGAAATTTACCAGGTCGCTTCACAGGCTCTTGATCTAATGCCCGAGCAGGAGATTACGCAGAGCAAATCCTACAGGCTCGCGAAGATGCGGGACAATCGATGATGCCTGAATTGATCCACTTTGACGACTCTTTGTACAGCTGTGTTAATGAAAACGGGGATATCAAGTTTCAGCAGCCGTGTCCGGGCGGTTGCGTGAATGAAGGCACAATGAAGAATGATGTCTGCGTTACCGTGCCGCCCACTGGGGGAGACCCTCGCCCTCAGACCGGTTTTCCTCATCCCCATCGATAAGCGTTGCCCTTTTAGCAGCAGAGCATGGGTCTGCAGAGAGTACGTCAGACACTCAGAAATTAGCAAAGACGGACAACATCTTTCCGGGTGTTGAAACAAATCTCGACGGAAGGGCAGAAAACAGCAAAAAAATTCATGTAATCTAGCCGTACAAGGAGCCTCAGAAATCAACAACTCAAGTTCACCTGCAATTTTGAGGTGGCCTCTGCTTCCTCACGTTTAACTCCATGAAAATGTCGCGTAACAGTCGTAATATCTAACTTGAGCTGGCACTGGTTTTCCTCTTTCGCGATTTTAGGTGGCTCTGAGCCTTTGAAATGTTCATTTTGCCAATTCGCGTCGATGTCAGAGGGGACGTGAGATACAGGCGGCCGACCTGGGTGCTACCAGGTTCCATCTGTTGCAATCACCAAGTGGACTTCGCGTGCCGGCTAGAGGTCGAACAGTGGGGCGAGGCTCCGCCTGCAGCTCACCACCCCTGGCGCAGAAGAGCTCCCCACTTTCAACCTCAGCCGAGCTCCCCCAACTTCTACAAGCCAACATCCCAAGCGCGCGACGTTACGCCTCACTTTCTTTCCCTCCTCCAGATACCGTCCCGGCACGCGCCTGAGATCCGGCGCATATTCCACCATGGCGGCCTCGGCCCCACATTCGCCCGGCGACGAGAAGACGGCCTTCGACCTCAACCTGCAGCACGGCCACAAGGATCTCGTCCAGGCCGTCGCCTTCAACGCCTACGGCGATCGCTGCGCGACGGGCTCCGTCGACGGCAAGATTCGCGTCTTCAACAGGCACAAGGATGGCATGTGGCGCCTCTGTGATACCTGGAGCGCCCATGGAGGCGAGGTCATCGAGGTTGGCAACCTGCGGCCGCCCTTATTCGCGTACCCTGTGATCTGACACGCATACTCGCGACAGCTGCAATGGCTACCCGCCACCATCTATCCTAACCTCGTCGCCTCCCTCGGCATCGAGGGCTGGTTCCGGCTCTGGGCCGAGGACCCCTCCGCCGCGCCCGGCCGCCGTTTCTGTGCTGGCCGCTCCATCAGCGGCCGGCCGGCTTTTGACACCCGCTCCAGCCGTGCGCCATATCGATCTTTCTCAATGAAGCACAACGAGGAGACGCGGCACACTTATCTTGCGCTGCTCGCCACCGACGGCCGCCTGACTGTCTACGAGAACGACCAGCCCGAGAACCTCTCGGAGTACTCGTCCATCGATGAGTTCACCATCTGCTCCAAGCCTAACCGCGGCGAGGAACTTTCCTTCAGGGTGCGATTCGACCCGAATCCAGAGCCGTGCTACACAGCGCTCCGAGCAGGGGTCACGTCGGACTCGCTCGGGCTCGTAGTTGCAGGCATGGATGTCGTCAAGATTTATCGGTCGCGCGACGTCGTCACCACGTCTTATGGAGTCTCTGGGACGCAAAAGGAGTTCTATTTAGCCGCCGAGATTACTGGCCACCGCGGCCTGGTCAGAGACGTTGCCTGGGCCCCGGGAAACATTCGTGGCTACGACATCATCGCCACGGCCTGCCAGGA
Organism: Tolypocladium amazonense; assembly: GCA_024340795.1. Classification (NCBI taxonomy): domain Eukaryota; kingdom Fungi; phylum Ascomycota; class Sordariomycetes; order Hypocreales; family Ophiocordycipitaceae; genus Tolypocladium; species Tolypocladium amazonense. Next base: position 9,132 of record JALHCE010000017.1, read on the forward strand.
CGGCTACGCGCGCGTCTTCCGAGTCGACACGCCCTATTCTGACGCCGACGGCAAGACTTGGTCTGTTGCTGAGCTTGTCAAGCCCACAGCTCAGAGCACCAAGGACGCCGTTTCCAAAGCCGAGGCCGAGAAGCAGCATTCGCACCCGTCGACCCTGAGCGCCAGCCTGGCCGCCAAATCGGGCACCCAGAGCGACAGGCACTGGTCCGGCCAACCAGGGCAGATCAAGCACACATATCGCGAGATTTCGCGACTTGATAGCCACCGCACCCCTGTTTGGCGCATAGGCTTTGACGACGACGGCCAGATCCTCGGCAGTACGGGTGACGACGGCCGTTTGCTGTGTTATCGCCAAACGCCGGATGGCGCGTGGGCTAAAAGTTCCGAGCTGGTCATGATGAAGGCCAGGATGGCTGCGCCCTGAGGTCTTGTCAAGCACTAGCTCATGACGGACAACCGGCCCCGAGGTCAATACTCAAATGCGGCGCCGAGCAAGCTAGACTGGCAAAAGCGCAAAGGTCATTTGCTGGCATTTCAAAGTTTCTGGTGCTGTTAGGCACGGCCGCTTCTTGGAGAGCACGGCTGCAAAATATCACGCCCGCGAAGCAACGATGCGCCAGGTGGAGTTAGCAGAGCCTTCCTGCTCCCCCAGTTCCACCAATATTTCTGAAAGTCACGGGGGATATAGTGACTCCAACAAAGGCCAAGTATGAAACTGGAAGCCAAGGAAGGAGTTGGAAGCCAAGGATGAAAGTGGAACAAGGTGCAGACGAGAAACATTGATGACCACATGCGGCTTACCTTGCTGATGGTCTTGGTATCCATGTATCCACTCCGCTTCCACGTATACACCTTCACCAAGCAGTGCCCGAACATGTGGCAGCACCTCCTGACCCTCCCAGATATGTGATATCCAGTCGACGTTGGGTCCAACCATTGATAGTCACTGCAACTCATGCCCAGACAAGTGGGTTTCTCGGTATAATAGAGCGTTTTCATCAAATTTGAGTGGTAATTTTAAGCACAGAGCGACTAGCTCTGGTAAACCCCTGCAAGAAAGACATCTAATCTGCTTGCTAAGTTTCTTTCTAATCATGATCCTCTTTTCCCCTTCAAAGCTGACGCTACAGTCCGTGAAATATAGTAGCAGACCAAACTCCACCCTAACGCCGTTCATGATGTAATTTTTGATGAAACGTAACTCTCCCCTTGCAGCGCCCCGAGAGACGGTGCGAAGCCGGAGCACGAATTGGGTCAGCGTGAAGCCGTATCGCAACCAGGCGCCCCGATTGGCAGTCTTTCATTCCCTCGACCCATGTGGCCAGGATCCAAACAGCTCATTGAAAATGCGACCGTTCGATCAAGCGGCATCGGCGCTGGCCGCGGGCTTGCTCACCCTGGTGACTTGGGAGCCGGCGCGGATAATCCGCTCGCCGGCAGAGTCGTTCATGTAGGTGATGTCCTTGTTCTCGAATTGAGCACGCTTCCAGATCTCGACCTCGCAGCCGCCTCGGAGAACACCGACGCGCATCGTGGAGAGCAGGTTGTGAGCAGCATTGGAGTGGTCGTAGACACCACCGTTGAAAATAGCAGTGGCGTCCTTGCCAATCGCCGAGCAGATGAGAGCCTTGCCACCGGGATGGTGGTTGATGAAGTCGGTCACGTCGTGGATGACACCAGCAATGGCAACGAGAGCCTTGCCGTTCTTGGAGTCGGCAACGAAGTCGTCCCAGTCAACGACGGGAAGCTGCTCCAGAGGAATACCCCAGTCGAGCTTCGCACGCTTCTGGTCCAGCTTCTTCTGCATCTGCTGGACACGGCCCTTCTCAATCTCGTTGGAGCGGAACTTCTGCAGGTCGTAGGCGAGGCCGAGCCACTTCCACAGGGTGATGGACCACTTGGTGGGGTCGTACTGATACCACTCAATGGCATTTCGGTAGTCCGAGGGGAACTCGTGGTGGAAGTTGTGGTAGCCCTCACCCAGGGTGACGAAAGCAGTGATGAGGTGGTCGCGGGGAGAATGGCGATCGTCGAAAGGCTGCTCGCCAATCCAGTGAGCAAGCGAGTTGACGCAGAAAGTGGCCTGCTGGACAAAGCAGATACGCAAGATGCCACCGTAGATGAAGCCACCCTTCCAGTCACCCCATCCAAGGCCGCAGACGAGGGTGGGAAAGACGAGAGACATGAAGATGACCGTCTTCAGGAAGTTGCGATGCTGCCAGACAACGACAGAGTCCTCGTTGAGGTCGGAGATGTCGGTGCGGCCCATGTGCTTGGGGTTCTGGTTGAAGACCATCCATCCCATATGAGCGTGGAAGAAGCCCTTGCGGAAGGAGTAGGGGTCCTTGATGGTGTCAGTATAGCGGTGGTGAGCGCGGTGGCCCCTGGACCACCAGCGGATGGAGCCTTCGACGGCGGCAGCACCCATGGCGGCGAGGTAGATCTTGAGGGGGAGAGTGGCCTTGTACGATGTGTGAGCCCACAGACGATGGTAGCCTAGGTGTCAAGTCAGCATATCATGTCCTGGAGACACCAATGGACCCTGTGTATCCCACAGGGCTGGATTGGATCACTCAAAACTTACCAGCTGTGATGCCCAAGCCAGAGTTGAAGTAGTAGACAACGGCGAAGATGGCGGTATAGGTGTGAAGAGGGATCCAGTAGGCGGAGATGAAGCCCAGAAGGGGAATAAAGACGACGAAGGTAGTGTTGAGCCAGTTAACGTGCTGGGCCCAGTTCGACCACGTCCAGGGCAACTCGGAGATATGAACCTTGCTCGGATCATACTTCTTGCTAGAGCGCATCGGCTTGTAGTCGGTGGTTCCGTCCGGGAAGGCCTGAGCCACCTTGGCGGCCGTCGAAGTTTCAGACATCTTCGTTGATGTGCGGCGTTGCTGTTGAAGGCGTCCCGTATGCGTTGGGGGTGCTGCCCTCGTTCACCTGGCGAGGGTGTTGAACAGGCGGATGCACAACACAAAGCTCCAACAGGAGGATGTGTCAAAGAAAACACCAGGCAGGAGAATTGGGAGGATGGAAAAACCAAGTCAGGAAGAAAAGGGCGGGCGGGAGGAGGTAGAAGAAGGACGCAAAAGTATGGGGAATGTGGTGGAGGCTTGGTTGGTTGGGGCGGAGGCGGGCCACAAAGTTGTTGTACTCGAGGCGTGTAAGAGAACAGCAGTTCAGTTCAAGACCACGCCACCCGCTTGCAAGCGGTCTCCACGCAGTGCCACAGAAAGCAGGGTCCAGTGAAGTCGTCGGTGCTTGCTTTGCTCCCTTTGCAACGGCTCTCATTCGCCTCTGGGCCCGAGCGGCATGGTGTGGTTTTATAGCACCGCCGGTTGCAGCTTGCATCACGGCTGCCGCCCTCCGCGACGGCTCGGAACGCGCCCAGTTTCAACAAAACACGCCGTGCTTGATTTCCTGCTTCACCCGCAGCAGCACATTCACATGACAGCGACGCATCAGCAGGACGGCACGTGTGCGGCCGTTGTCCAGCGAAGGCATCGCTCACGGCGGCCGAGGCGCGATGGGCGCCTGTGCTGTAAGTGACGTTCCCCGAGCCGACCCAACCCTTCTTCCCCAACAACTTTTTTTCCCTGCGCTGCGCTTGGCCGGCTGGCACGTTCAGCGGCCCCGCCTGCCCACAGCCCGGGGACGCCAGTGGAGGGCAGTTGGCAGGGGTCCCACTAGCCCGAAGCTTGGGTCGTCGATTTTTTCCCTTGGGGCGGGTGGCAACTTGTACACGCAGGGCAGACGTAGGCGCAGAGGTACATTGGGGCGTGCTGCTCGGGTCTCGATTCGCCAGATGTGGCGTACCTGCATCGTCTTTGTCGTGCCACCCTGCCAACTGCCAGGAACGGGAGCGCAACGGGTGCTGGAACAATGAGCGGATGGAATGTCGAAAACTCTGCCGGTGCCAGAACAACAGCCTTGAGTTTGAAGCTCGGCCAAGCCCGCGAGAGCCGCCCGTAGCCAGCCAGGCACCTGGCCCTGCAGCTGCACTGATCGAGAATCGAACGTCCCAGATCTGCCTTCTCCACTCCCCACAACCTGCCCAACATCACTGCTGCCGCCTTTCACGGTACGGTACGGTGTCTGCCATCTCACCCCGCAAACACGCCATGCATCCTATGCAACATGCGATCATGCCTCGGCTCCGTCACGCAGCCGTTGGTCGAACCCAGCACTTGGGGTGCCCAACAGTCTCGCTTGAGAGGTTCGAAGATATTATCCGTCTGCAACGAAGGTGGCGTCAGCCGTTTCCTATCATATGATCTGGGACGCGTCCCAACGCCTCGGTTGTTTATAGCCCGGGCTCTGAGATAATTGGCACGATACGAGTACGAGTCTGCCAGCCCTACGGAACGTACAATGATAACGGCTAAAGTCGCCAGATGGGCGCGGAAGAGCCACCTCCCATTATACCAAGCAGGGTTGCAGACTTCAAGCCAAACGCTACGTGCGGCATGAGCAATTGCCCCACCATAACATCACCATGACCGTCTACGAGCAGAAGTGCATTTCCACATGTCGCAGAGAGTAGATCGTCGGCTTACGCGAGACTTGCTGTGCCCGTTGCCGCTTGATATGGTTTCGACCACGGTCATCCCATGTCGAAACGCGAAGCAGCTATGACGCGGCTCGGGGTGCCGAGGCTTTGAGCTTCCCTGTCTTGCCTGTCCCCAACAGAAACCTTCTGCCGCTGCCCTGAATGCTCAGCCAATCAACTAGCGCCAAGATCTAATCGGTCACGTGATCTACCACCACTCCGTGGCTCCACACAAGCTTCGGCAGCCAACCGTTCCACCTTGACTTATCAGTCATATCTGTATCATCTCTGTCGCGGGGAGCATCGCCCATTGCTTACGAGTACATTCCCGGGCGTGCCGGCAGTCAACTGGGACAATTCCCGTCTGATTTGCAGCCTGCTTGCTCCTTAATGATAAGCGATCGTTCATATTGCTTCGAGACTAGAAGCTTATCACTTCACCCCTTTGGATCTGAGCATTTCAACCACATGATTGCCCTTGGTCAAGGTGTATTAGCCCTGTACATACCAAAAAGACATTGAATCAACACACGACACGAATGTGAAGAGTTGTGACGCAAGTCTCCGTCCTTCCGACCACGGCGTGTTTTGCATGAAGTTTCGCCGCCTACCTGAATAGGAGCTATGTCACAAGAGCACAAGACTATTAACCAGAAGCGAATGAGACAATGAAACTTGCGCGCATTGTTCATGTGATCTATAGAAAGAAGCTTCGAATCCAGCAGGCTTCCTTATACTTTCAATTCTTGTTCGTCTTGCCTTTTTAATATCCCGGAGCCACAGGTCCATATTTATTATACCATGCGAGCTTTCTCGGCGTTGGCAGCAGCTCCAAAGAACCAGATCGCACGGAGCCCAGCAATTGGTAATTGTTCCATAAGCTCGGGCACCCGGGCACCCATGCACTTTCGAGGGCCACCAAACTGTTTGGCTGCCTCTTGGGTGTGGAGAATGCGTTGCCGTTAGTCGTCGCAGCATTACCAGACAACCACTATCTTCAAATTGCGTCTTGGGATATCTTTAGAATGTCTCTTGTAGTCGGCAAAAGATCAACTTGTGTTCCTGCGTAGGCGAGACATTTTCGTCATGTGCCTTGTGCAATATAAGCGACCGTGTTAGACGAGAGGCAATTTCCGTGACAACTTTGAATTCAGGTCTGCTATAGTGGAGGAGAATTGATGAATGGACGCAGCCCGAAACATTGAACGGCTCTCAGCTGGGAGAATTTGCGCTCCATTGCACCACCTAGGTATTTATTTACGAGGTGTGGTAGCTCAGACTCTGGCCTGCGCCACTCCAACGTCTGTGGAAGTGACTCAGCCTCTCGCCTCCAGCAGCACAGGTACAAGCATCCAAAATGCCTGACGACGTTTCGTGCGACCAAGGCAAGCATACTCAAATATTAACGCCATTGTTTCGAAAACCGACTGCTTTTGGGGCTCGGCAGCATTGGAACCTGGCAAGGGAAAGCAAGACAGCACACGGATCACGGCCATGACGCAGGATCGGGACGACGGGAGATGGTGCTCGTGCAAATGAGCACAAATATAAAGCCGAGAGAGCATCCAACTCCTGCTTGACTCTTGAGCCTCCTCATCACTTTCCATATTCCTAAACCCTCACTCCGAAATTTGCCCCTCAAGATTCGAAATCATGATTCCGCGCCGCTATGCGATCCTCCTGGCAGTGGCATACACAGGATACGTGCATGCCAGCCCGGCTCCAAAGGCCGAAGTCGACGAGCGAGCTGTTGATTGCTTCACGACGACACTTCCAAAATTATGCACCAAGACCATAACGTGGACGTGCGACCATTCAATCAACACCAAATCCGCAAGCTCTCGAGCAACCCAGATCAAGCCAACGAATACCAGTACAAGAGCCACCACACATGATGCCAGCACGACGACAACCAAAACTCTTTCAAGCCTGGGCTCTGTCACTACAATCAGCAAAGAACCAACTTCAATCTCGAGCTCCAGCATGACAACCACCAAGCGGTCAAACTCAACCTCGAGTGAAGTGACGTCCAATGTACCAAGCTCCACCTCTAGCCCAACGAGCACCGAGCCACCAAAACCTACTTTGAGCTGCTCTTCGGACGGGTACCTGATCCAGGACAATACCTTGTACAGGGTGAACCTCAAAACCGGCCAAAGTCAGATTGTCAGCTCAACGGTTGGCAACAACGGAGGCCCTATCAACTCCCTTGGGTACAACATCAAAGAGGACTACATGTACGGCACCCAAGGAACCAAATTGATCCGCATCCTCGGCGACGGCTCGACGGAGTACGTCGTGGATCTTCCAGTGTCTGCCAACATTGGTGATTTTGACGCGGATGGCCAGTATTGGTACAGCTGGGCTGGGACGACCTGGGGCAAAGTCGACCTCAACCCCGGCTCCCCGACGTACGGAAAGATTGTTGATAGCGGAACATCTGCGCTCTTGAATGTGCCCACGCCGGCCGACTGGGCATACACACCCGCAAAGCCCGGGTACCTGTATGGCGTCGGCGTGGCGCTGGATGGCACTCCAGTTCTGGTACGTTGGTCTATGACAACGCACACGTGGGAGACGGTATATACCGCCTTTGGGCTCAAGGCAGTCGCCTTTGGCGGCGTCATGTCTACGAGCGACGCCGTGCTCTACGGCTCGGACAACCAAAGCGGCGGCATCTTCAGGTTCCCCATCGATGACCCCTCCGGAGCCTCACGGACGGCGACCGGGCCGGCGTCGGCGAGCAACGATGGAACGCGCTGTTTCCTGCAGCCGGACTCGAGGACGTAAGACGACCTCGACATAGGTCCCTGATGTTGTATCCCTGATGTTGTAAGGGCTTTTTGTCCTGGCACTTATGGGAAGTGAATGGATGAATGAGGACCATTTTCCTTCTGCTGCTCTGTACATTCACGCTTGGCGTGACTTGAACAAATTATTTGTGGCTCAACCTTCTCTCACTGCAGGTTAGCATCCATTAGCTTAGATACTCTCTACAAATACACTCGTAAGAATTACATGCTAGCTCACCCCAACCCGACAGGCGATTCATACCAAAGTTTTACTGGCCAAAAGAGTAGAAAAATAAATCCGTCGGATTTGGCCAAAGACAGTCCGTCTGTACGGAAAATTAGGTCGGCATCGGTTTCTTGGGGTGCGTGGATCCACGATTACGATGGAGCACAGCCACCCGTTTCTAAGAAAAGAACCAGCCTGGCGGAGGCTAGATTAGCGCGCCGCCTGCCGCTGTGGGGGCTTCCACGCACTGTAGACGATTACCGCAACTGCGGCGTTTTGTACCGATTCGTACAGTGCGGGGTCTGCCATCGCTAAGGCAAGATGCCCCGATGCCCCTCTCACGACCAAAAGCTCTCTCTACGCGTAGACGCCCGCCCCCAGCAGCACCATCTCGATGTCCCTCACCCATTGGCTAGGCGTAATCCGCAGCCTGCCCACTTTGCCATCTTTCCACGCAGACATGTGCACAGCCCGAGATGTCTGCGAGCTGCGCCGGCTCTCGCACTACCGGGTGGCGGCTGCTCCAGTGGCAACCCAGCAATCGCTCTCAAGAACAAACCTGCTCTCATCACGTCTCGCCTTCCCGTGGCTGCTCCATGTCTCTTGCGGGTTTCACTGAACCTTGAGGCCGTGCTGACGCGCCGCCTGCTGCGCGCTATCACCGTCAAAAAGCTGGGCCACACTCATTTGGGGTCGGATGCCAGTCCGTTCTAATGATATGGCCAAAAGATGCGTCTTAAAGAAGCCTGTAGGGCCCCCTGCAGGGACCTGGAGCCTGGAGCTCGTCTAATGTTCGCCTTGCCGATACTGAGGCGCCGAGATAAAGTCGGCTGCGGCACCCGGGTCAGCCCATCCATCCATCGCATCGCCCAGCAGTCCAGCCACCCACCTCTGCATGCAGTCCTGGGCCGCAACTAATTAAATACGAGCGGGACCTGGTACACGCCTGCAGCTGTGGGCCAGACTTGCCCAAGCCAAGCCAGTCTCTCTCGCCGCCGTCGATCGCTGTTGGCTTCCCAGACAGACGGCACAGGCAAGGACCGACGACGACTTGGATTCTTGCTTTTTGCAACAGCCGGCCCAGTCCTTCAGCTGCCGCCTGATGTTGTTCCTCTTCTCACAAACAACAAGCAAGCAAGCGACAGACACCCTTTTCGTTGCGACGAGCATGCGCCGTGCCGTTTGTCTGCGCCGCCACACTTGGATATTTCGATAATATCTGCCCAGATCCATTCGTTCACCAACCTCGAGGCGAGGAAATATTCACAATGATCCCCAACCATTTCTTAAGACGACTGCCATCTGCCAACACGCTGCTCGTTCTTTCGGCGTTTACTCAGCTCTCACAGAGCCATGTGCTGCCGCGCGAGACGAGGACAATACAGATGCGTGCGCTCAGCGTTGAGTCGTGGCCCTTGGCCGCAGCAACTCCGGTTCCTACGTCGCCAGCCGAGCTTGGCCGACGCGACCAGTACAATACCATCTGCGGATACATAGGAGGAGACCCGGCGCTGCCTGCGACTTGTATGGCAGGGTCCCACTGCGCCGTCGAAGTCGAACATGGCGCCATCGGCTGTTGCCCAGATGGTGTTAAGTGCACTGGGGGCATCTTCACCGGTTGCGTCGACAAGAATAGCGGCCCGCAGACGATCAAGGACCCCTACATTTTCACCTGCGCGGATCAAAACGTCTGCTACAAAAACACTTTTGACGGCGGATTCTTCCAATATGGCTGCGGTTCTGCTTCGAACCTAGCCACCAGCGTTGCCACTTCCGCCTCCGGCCGCGAGCCATTGCTCTTCAGTCATATGACGCTGTCGTTGACTGCGACAGCAACGCCTCTGCCGAGTTCCACGTCCGTCGACATGTCGATGCTCTCGGACGGGAAACCTGAGTCCAAACCCGTTAGCAGCACTCTTCCCTCGTCATCTGCAACCGCAACCGCTACGAATGGGGCATTGGCACCGAACAAGGGCGACAGCAAGGCGAACACGGGTGCCATTGTTGGTGGCACGGTCGGCGGCCTTGCTTTCTTGGTTGCCTTGATCACGCTGGGCATTTTTCTGTGGCGACGGAAGAAGGGTAATGCTCGCCGTGGGCCTGGCCCCAATACAGACACCAAGTACATCAGGTGAGCCTCGGCTTCATATCTAAACTGTTCAAGAATGATTACTGACGCAGAATCTTAGCCCGATGACCAGCACCCAGCATAATTTTGAGGCTCTGCCGTCGGCACAAGATATGTCAGAAACGAGGAGGCCCCAGCAGCTTCCGCAAGCACACACTAACGCTGACGCCGTCAGCCCCGAAAGCAGTGGCCCCGATGGAGGGACCGCCCCTCAGCCTCACTATCTTTACGATGGGGCTCCCCCTGAAGGAGTCATGGGATTGGGTCACGGCGACCAAGACATGGATGCCGATCGCGTTCCGCTAACCAGGGAGATTGACGACTTTTCCCACGGATTTAACTCGGCGCTCCAAGACATTCAGGACGACGACAGCACACCGGCCAACTCCAATAACATGGGGACTTACCCCGGGCCACGCAGGAGCGGCGGAGGCGGGATACTATGGCAGCAGAATCGAAGACAAGCGCGCAACCTCATGTGGATGTAATGGTGGGCCAACTTGACTTATAGAACAACGGCAGCAATGGGCGTTTTGGCATTTTAAGTTACGGTCACGATCACGCTCGTGCTGTTGGAAACGAAAAAGAAAAGGAGTTTCTTGGCGGCGTTGATTGGAAGGGTTTGTTTTATGCATTGGCTCGTATGCCTTCTTGTTCAATACCCTTGGATGACGGACGGACCCCGCCGAGTAGGCGAATGAGACGAGGAGTTTGAACAGGCTTAGATTAGGAGAGCAGAATAGCGTCTATAGCTGCAGCGCTTTATTGTAATGGCCGTTCTCGCTCAGGAGCAAGGCGTCAAGGAGGCGTTAGTTGAGACTGCCGGAACAAACGACGATTTCGTAGACATTCACGATAGCAGCGTTCACGTTTGCTCCGGGAAATGAGGCCAGGCACGAAGCGGATAGATCCGCCCCTTGCATCGCCTGAAACCGGTTCCTCAGGTACGGCCCGGGACGAACCCGTTGCAGAAACATCGGACCAACGTGGCGAAGCGGCGGCCGTGCAGATAGCTGATGGTCGATGTGACTCAAGTGTAGCAATGGGGGCGGGAGGATTCCCCGAAACTTCGGTGCGTTGCAGTGGATATGGTTGTGGCGGTGCCGAGGGCAGCATAGGCGCGGTAAGCGATGGTTTCAGCGATGCAAAGCGATTATGGCACGTGTAAGCATGATGCAGTGGCACTCACAAGGCATTAGGCTCTATTATCCGTCTGAAACAAGGGTTTATGTCCGCTGGTTGCCTGCATACAACATGACCTTCCTTGCCTCCACATGGACGTACGATTTTCTTATCTAAATACCACCATTGCAGCGTCTACTTCGTAACGGATGGATGGAAGAGCTTGAGCCGGCAACCAAATTTGGCTGCAGGAGTTACGCGTCAGCTTTACGCACCGATCGACCAGACTTTCAGGGACGACTCGTCAAGCGTTCGGGGGCCAAGGTGGTCTTCCTGGCCCGTCCGGTCATCTCCGCCGATGAGATCATGCGCAGCATGCTCCCATCCGCCCGAGCACGTGGCGGCGACGGACCCGCAGCTGTGAAGGGCGGTGCTGCCGACGGGAGAGTCGTGGGCTCCCCAGTCCCATGAGGGCTGTGCGACCCCGTATTGCATGCCGACGTCCTCCCATACGAGCACCGAGCCGTCTTCGGATCCCGCCCAGACTTCAAAGCCTGCGGTGCCGGAGACATCGCCCTGGAAGACGTCGCATGTGAGCTTTTGTTGCGTGGTAGACTTTCGGCCGCTTAATGCGGCGAGGAGCTGCCCTGAGCCGCGGATGTCGTACACGAGGAGGCTGCTAGAGTGCCGCTCGTTGACGACGAGATAGCGTCCACACGGGCTCCAAATAACCTGGACAATCCCTCGGCCAACGAGGTTGGTGTCGAACTCAGCGTCGCCGGCGTGGGATATGCTCCAGTTGGCGACAACCTTGTCCGTGCGCTGGATGTCGTATAGGCCCATCCAACGCGTCCAGGTGCCCGCCGCCACGACGGACCCGCCATTGGCATCGTATGGCGACGCGGCGAGCGCGGATACGGTTCCCTTCATGCCCACCCCGCTGCCCTTGGAGATGTGCCGCCTGGAAGGGATGGTCGGCACAGTGAGAATAGGGCCATCCGAGCCATGTCGGGACACATCAAAGTAGTCGAGTCGATTTGCCGAGCCGCAGAGGAAGTGTGTGCCGGGATACTGCCAGATCAGGGACGCCGGCGAGATGTACTCCTCGGTCTCGTGCCTGATCAGCTTGTACGCACCCAGTGGGTTGGCGCCCTCATCTCGAGGAAACGCGTGGTAGAGGTGCAGCGGATGGTCGCGGCAGCCAACAAGATACGTCTGGGACGTGGCCTCGGACAGGGAGAAGAAGGGCGCGGGGACAATGGTCTGCGTGGGTTCCGGGAGCCTTGTGATGGCCTCAGGCTTTAGTTGGCGATCCTCCTCGTCAGATTGCAGGAGGTCGGCAGGCAAGACAAAGGAGGAAACCGTGTTGTCGGAGCCGCCCACAAGAAGGGTCGTCCCGTCGGCAGTCCACTGCGCAGACGAGTAGAATGGGCGCGGCTCGCCACGCCTTTGGGGGCCGTCATGCGGCGCTTCGGTTCGGGCAGACCGACTTGCCAGTAGCTTCATCTCTGGTGTCTCCCGTTGGCCCTCGTGTTGCGGGTCATTGTGGCCGGCGTCAGGCGCGCTGGCCGATGCTTCTGCCGAGTCCATTCCGCCGCGACAGGTATCGTAGCTCCTCCAGCTCGGCCCGCTCCGACGATGCTCCTTCAACCTTGTTGCCTCAGAGTCATGGTGCGTGTGCAATGTCCTGATGCCGGATGGTGCTGCACATCACCATCTTATTTCCGAGGAGCTGATCGAGGACTTCAGCTGTTGGAGGACATGAGGACAAGGTTGACCAGGATGCGAGAAGGGTCCAGGGCGGTCCAGATGCCGTCCAATGAATTGCGCAAGCTTCGTCTGGGCGCGACGTCATTACAGGCCTGTTTTGGGTGCTAGCGCAAGAGGCCCTGGGTGGGATCGGCTGCCTGCTAGTCTCAGATGAGGCTGGTGGTAACTCTCGTGCCTAGCACACGTGCGAATTGACTTGCTGACGACGCTGCCGCTATCGCCTGGCCAGCAAGCGTGCTAGCGCTCTCAGTGCATCCGGGCGGGACCTTTCACCTGAAAGTGGGCGCAGTTGGAGCCTCCGAGTCACACTCCCTCCAGCTCACCTCATCCGTCCGGCTCGCTCCGCCTCTGCACTTCCAACAAGCAGACAGACTCAAGACCTGCCTTGCCTGTACCGTTGACCGCATCGCCCAAGTTCTCGCCATCAAGCACCATGAAGATCCTGTAACCCTGTATGCCGTGGCTCTTCCCGCTGGACCAGCCGACCGTCCGTCCGCAGGCGCCAATCGCGCTCGTCATTGTGTTACGCGCGATAGCTTTCCCTTCTTCACCCTCGCGTCTGGCACGCCTTCAACCCATCCTTGGTCTTTCGTGAGCTCTATCAGGGAGAAACACGTGGCTGCCACCCGATCATCAAAGTTGGAAGCCACGCCATGGAGAGCCTCCTCCAGCTGTCCAACGCCGAGTGCGAGAGGCTCAAGACGCCCTCGTACATCGAGCTTGTTGTCTCCATGTACGAAACCTCTAGAACGGAAGCCGCAAATAGCTCCCGCGAACTGACTGGTGCAGCTTCATTCTGATCGGGCTCTTGATCTCATATCTCCCGCAACACTACCGCATCATTTCCAGAGGGACGTCGGAGGGCATCTCGCCGTACTTTGTTCTTCTTGGCACGACATCAGCAACGGCAGGGTTCGCCAATATCCTCACCGTCCCGCCGTCTCGCGCCGCCATCGGCTGCTGCAAAGAGCTTGAGACGTTTGAATGTGCCGCTGGACTACTGGGCGTTGCCCAGCTCGGCATGCAGTGGCTTTGTTTTGCTCTTATGTACGTACGGCGCGAACAAGTTGCACAATATGCCGCTAACCAGCCTAAAGCCTCGTTCTGTTCCTCATCTTCTTCCGGTATAGAGAGGCCAATGTGCCCGAAGAGGAGCTGGGCGGCGAATCCCCCAAGTGGCAGACGGCTGCCATGGTCGGTCTCCTGTGCGTGCTTCACGGACTGATCGTCATCATCGTTACCGGAGTCTTTGCCATCGCCGTACCCAACCACCTCACCGCATGGGCCAACATCCTTGGCGTCATGGCCGCTGTTCTCGCGGCAATCCAGTACGTGCCTCAGATATGGATGACGTACCATTTGAAGCATGTGGGAAGCCTGAGCATCCCCATGATGTGCATTCAGACGCCAGGCGGTTTCCTTTTTGCGGCAAGTCTGTTTGCGAGGCTTGGTGCGGCTGGGTGGAGCACCTGGGGAATCTACCTGATGACGGCTGTCATGCAGGGCTGCGTGCTGGCGCTCGGCGTCTACTACGAGATTGCCGCGCGGCGACATGAGAGTCACGGTCCTGAGCCCGGTACGAGTGCGCCTCATTCGCCGATTGAGCACTCGACTGCTCCGCGCCGGCCGTCTGCCCCGCGAACCTACTCGGAGGGCTGGGAGCGGGGACTGCCGGGTCCCTTCACCGGGCATCCGGAGCGCTACGCCGAGACGGAAGAGGATCTGGACCACATGCAGGAGCGAGAGGAGCGGGCGATTGCGAGGGAGAACCAGCCACTACTTCGGCCCGGTGGCATTGGCAACCCAAAGCGGAATTACAATACTAACCACGACTGAGGTACGCTGGACGAGAGAGGCGGAGTGTGAGCATCAGTGTGTGAAGAGTAGCGAATGGCGCTTGGTTGGGCTTGTTTGGAGTGTCTACCGTACTATTACGATCTACTAATCTGAAGCATTTCCTTCAAGGATGTTTGTGTGTGTGCTTCTTTCGCGCCATTTCGGATCGGACCGTCAGTTCGGAAGAGATGCGTGCTGCGATGCCTCAAGCATCGACTTTTAGCTCACAAGCTGCTGTTGTCTACCCTTTGGATCCTACGGATAGGGTTCGACACGTACAACAACCAGCACTGGAGTCTTTTGAGCTACCACTCCTATTTGATCCCGTTGATGGTGAACCCTGAGGCTGCTCTATTGCGCCGTGTTGAAGCGCAATCCGAAATCTCTTCATCCATATTGGGAAGTTTTAACATAAGTCTCTATTTTCTTCTTTCATCACCTTTATTCACTGGCTGCAGAAGATTCCGCGGCACTTGAATCTTCCTGCTTCTCTAGATCGGACACAGTTGTTGCTGGAGCTGTCTGGCTCATGAGTTGCATCATGATGCGGTCTGCTTCGGCGGCGTACTTGCAAGAAGCCCGAATTCGGGCTCCATAGCGGTAGAACAGGAACGGGAACGGCATGCAGGCTAGGGCCAGGAACGCGGGAATGGATGCGGCCCAGTGAACGCCGAGACTTTCGTACATGTTCCTGGTGAATAAGGGGCTGTTGAGGAGATTGTCAGCAACCGACTTGCGAGTGATTCAAGGAGCACGAGAACCTACAAAGCGAATCCAAAGAGCGCGCGGAAGATGGCGTTGGCAGCAAGTGACGAAGCCGCAAACACGGTGTAGGCGTCAATGGAGTAGTTTATGAGGCTGATAAACAGGAGCACCTGGCCCAGGCCGAACAGGGACGACCCTATGATGGGAACGATCCAGTGGACTGACGGAAAGACGGTCCACGCAAACCAGAACAGACCGATCGGGAGCAGAGTGCCACCGAAGAGTGCAGGTATGAGGCGCGCTTCAGGAGGGGCACGTCCACCAGTCTGCTCGGCGGTTCGCTTGTAGATGCGGTCGAAGAAGACGTAGGCGAAGAGGGCGATGGTCTGGCCCGCCGCGACGCCCAGAAATGACAGACCACTGACTCCCTGCGACCAATGCTTCTGACCCTCAAACACTATCGGAAATGCTGCGAACTGCATGTACAGGATTCCATAGACTGCGAGAGGTTTAGTTATATACGGGTCGGTTTGAACCCATTGAAGGTTGAGTGAAAGGTGAAGACGTACCAACCGCAACGTAGATGGCCAGCATCAACACTATGGGCTCGAAGATCAGAAGCACCCAGGGTCGTAGGATGGCGACCTTGAAGATCTGAAAAGCGGACTGGTGTTCCTTACCCATGTCGAGCTTGCTCTTGTATACCTTGCCGGTCATCCTGGACAAATCGGCGGCGCGCCTCTGCAGCAGGAACGGAGCGTAGGTCTCGGGGACGAATACGACTCCTACAATCCACACAATGGCGCATAAGATGACGCTCATCGCGTCGACCCATCGCCATCCGGCGGCCTGGCCCAAGAAGCCACCACAGATGGGGCCCAAGGTTGGACCGAGGAAAGGCGCCGAGCAGTACACCGTGATGGCCTTGCCGCGTTGACGCGGGGGAAATATGTCGGCAATGACACCCGCCGCGTTGACAATGGCAGATGCGCCAATGGTGCCGGCGAAGAAGCGCAACACCAGCAGCGTCTGCGCGTTCTGGGAGGCGATGGAGCAGCCGCCGAAGAGCACGCAGAGGCCAAACGTGACGAGGTAGATGTACTGGCGGCCCCAGATTTCCGACATCGGCGCCCAGGTCATGGGCCCGATGGCGAAGCCCAGCACAAACAGCGACACGGCCAGCACGGCGATAAGGCTGGTGGTGTGAAGGTCCTCTTCTATCTGCGGGACGGCACCTGCGATGGCCGACGACGACATGGCGACGGACAGTGTCCCGAAGGACATGATGACGGCGATGCACCACTTGGCGGCCGGCCTCATGTTCATGGCGTTCCGGGGGTCGCCGGGGAGGAAGTCGACGGCGTAGGGGTCGTCCGGCGTGCCCTTGCCGGGGTACTCGTGCTGCAGAATATCATCGGTGACGAGAGAGCGAGACGCGACTAGACGAAAATGGGATATCTTGGTAGCTGCCATGACTTCGGCAGGTGTGATGGCCCCGGATCGTTACCGACATATTCTTGGGATAGCCTGGAGTCTTCAAGTGACGGGGACCTATCCGTGTAAGTAGAAGGTTCTACTCTATCTAGTCCGGAGCATCTTGGCTCGCATCCGCCGCCGCGCCGCCGTCTCGCACTCGGACTTAAACCGTCTAAAGTGCGGCATCTCGCATTACCTCGTCCCTTGTCGCATTTGGATGTCGAAAAGCCGTTGGTACACGTAATTACAACGCGCAGCAGCACAGGAGAGACACGGGAGATATGTCCAAGAGCAGGCGGTCCTAATACCGGAGTTTTAGAACGGACTTACGGATACCACGTCCGGCATAGCGGCAGATGGGACCCTGGGGACCCCTGTTAGCGCCCGACCTGATAGCCAGCCGCAGTTACTCGTAGATTCCGCTGACCATCTCGCACAGCAGGAGGCTGGACGGGAGGCTCAGGCGGTTCGGACCGGTGGCCCGTAAGACCGGCCATGGGGTGCTCATACGCAGGGGATCAATTCACGCAATCTCGCGTGCAACAACTGCAAGTAAAAGACAATCCGTTTTTTTTTCACCTCCTCCCGAGCAGGGACCAAATCATTGAACCACGCCATGTCATTAAGTAGATAGCCAGAACCTCTAACACGTTTGCCAAATTCCGGTGCAGTGTTGTTCGATCACAAAAGCAAATCTGAGGGCAATAATCCTTTCGTGGTGCGCTTATTGAGCTGCCCGCATTCGTCTTCGCTTCCATCCTAAACCCCCCAAAGTCTATGCATGTGATCCGCCGGACCGGCCTCTGCAGCTTCTGCTTGGGCCCTGCATTCGACCTCTTTCGAGGCCGGGAAGACGGGCATGCCTAACGAGCCACTTCATGATTGCATTGGTAACCTGATAGCTTGATAGCTTCAGGCATCTTGGCGTTGACACGCTCAGAGCGTCACGACCAGCTTTTGGACCGAGACGCTGCCCTCTTTGCACTTGTCCAGGGCCTGCTGAACCTTGTCCAGACCCTGGCCGACAACGAGGGGCTTCGGGAGGCACTTGTACTTTCCCTGCGCCAGCGCCTCAGGAAGATAGTCGTCAAAAACCTTGCCACCGACCTCGTTTTCTCTGAGGCTGCCCCCAAACACCATCTTGGCAGTGATGCCCTCTGGCACCTTGTCTGGCACCGGGCCAGCGACGGCGACGAACTTGTCACCTTCGACCTGGGCGACGACATCGAACACGGGCTGCTCAGAGCCAGGCTGGATGGCAAAGCCGCCCGCGCATACCCGACCCTTAAAGGCCTCGACCAGATCCTGGACAACCGTAGCACTACGGTAGTCGAAGACACGGCTAGCACCTGCCGCCTTGCAGTAGTCCCAGTTCTTGGGCGAGGCGGTAGTGAAGACTTCGTAGCCCGAGGCGACGGCCAGCTGGGTTGCGTTGGTGCCGACGCTCGACGCGCCGGCCCAAACGAGAAACGTCTTGCCCGTAGACGCGGGGCGGACTTTGGGGTACTCAAGGCCCAGGAAGTCCTTCTGGTACAGGGCGCTGGCCGCGGTGCTCAAGCCGAGCGGCAGCACGGCGGCGTCTTCAAAGGCCAGGCCGGCCGGGATTGGTGTCGACACGTTGGCCGCCAGGACGGTGTACTCTTGGAACGCTCCCTCGCGGGCAGTGAAGCCAGCTGCAAGGCCTGTGACGCGGTCTCCGGCCTTGAACTTGCTCACGCCGGAGCCGACCTCGACGACGGTGCCGGCCACGTCGGTGCCGCCGATGTAGGGGTACTGCAGCCATGCGAACAGCTGGTCGCCGAGCATCTGGATCATCCAATCCATGGGGTTCACGGCGATGGCGGCGACCTTGACGATGATCTCGTTCTCGGCAGCGACGGGGTACTCGGCCGGGTTGACCTCCATGGGGTGCGCTTTGGCGCTGCCCAGCGCTGCCGCCTTGTTCGAGGGAGCCATTGTGGCGGTATCCGGAGAGGGTAAGTCGTAAACAACACAAGAGCAGCAACGATCCGAGACGCGAAGTCCGAGTCTGGTGAAGATCAATGTGTTTGGTTGTCAGCTAGTCGAGTTTGAATCGTAAGACAGATACAGCGACCCGGGCTGGGCTTCTCTGATATGCTCGACTTAAACCCGCAAACACCGTAATAGCCGCGACTGGAACGGCCGCGGCAGGTAGTATTGCTATCCCCGCTCGAAGCGGTTGCTCCACGAACTAGACTTCCGCTTCGTTGTTGGTCCAGTAGTTAGATTCTCGTCGTCTCAGCGCAATGCCAACTGCGGCTGACCGGAGCCACCCCGGAGTCCGGAGCGTCCCATCGGGGTTGGGTCCCGCCACGGAGCCCTGCGTAGGTTACATTAACGTCATGGCCGCCCAGTGCTTGAGGGGCGATGAACAAGCAGGGCCAACTCTGCGTCGAACTTAGCAACACGCGGTTGGCTGCCTTTGCGTGGGTCTCCTCCCGTTTCTGCACAGCTGATTACTTGGACCGCCAAAAGTCCCTACCTGCATTAGCTACCATACCCCCGTAATGTCGCTCGCAGCGTGGTGGGGAGTGTTCCTCTCGCTTACATCGGCGGTGGCAGCCGGCGGCGTGGGGCCGTGGAATCCCACCGACCTCTTCGGGCCGAGCCTGTCGCCCGGCGCCACGATCCATCTCTCTTCTGAGGCGAACTACACAGGCCTCGTAACGCAGCGGTGGTCGTCGTATGCCGCACCGACGTACCACGCCACCATCAAACCGGCGACGGTGGGCGATGTCCAGAATGTCATCAAGATTGCTGCCGCCAATGGCATCCCGTTCCTCGCTACCGGCGGTGGACATGGCGTCTCGATCCAGATGGAGGCTCTCCATGACGGCCTGCAGATCGACCTGTCCAACTTCAACAACGTCAGCTTCGACGAGGAGAGCCGACTGCTCACCATAGGTGGATCCGTGAAGTTCTCGCAGATCATCGAGCCCTTGAGCAAGACGGGAAATCAGTTTCGTTCGTAACCCTGTATTTCTCTTTCTCCTCCAGGACTTATACTGACTTACACTGTCTACGATTCAGCTCTGGGTACCGCATATTGCGTCGGCGTTGTCGGTGCCACCCTGGGGGCGGGCGTTAGTGCCAATCAGGGCTATGCTGGTCTCCTGCTCGACCTCCTCGAATCCGTCCAGCTCGTCACGGCGGCGGGCAAAGCTATCACGGTGTCGCGGTCCGAACACCCAGATCTGTTTTGGGCGTTGCGTGGTGCTGGAGCCAACTTTGGCGTCGTCACGTCTGCGACGTACAGGGTTCCTCCCACTATGAACGGCGGCAATGTCACCAACGTCAATTTTCTCTTCTCTGGTAGTCAGCGCCTCGATTTCTTGACGTACCTGGCGTCTCTGGACCACAGCCTGCCGGCCAAAATGGCCTTCAACATTGCCATTATTTACGACGCGGCAAAGAAGGGGCTCTCTCTGCTGGTGAACATCAACTACGCGGGCCCGCGGAGCAAAATCAACTGTCAGCTAGATCGCATTCGACGCCTAGGGCCGCTTCGCGAGGAGGTTCTTGAGGTCCCATGGCCTAAAGTATTTGAGACGTCGTACTTTGGCATTAAGGACACCAAGGCCTGCAGCCGCAACCAGAACGTCAACATGCGCACCGTGGGGCTCGCCCGCACTGACCCGGCAGCCATTGCCAACTTTCTCGGCGAGCTCGAGCGCTTTAACCAGGAGCTTCCCGACGTAGTGACGAGCTTGACGCTTCATCGATTCTCAACCGATGCTGTCCTCCGGGTGCCTGACGAAGATACGGCTTACGCGCATCGTAGCCTCAAAATGCACTTGTAAGTGTTCCTTGACAAGTGATCATTTCCACTTTCCCCGAAAGAGCAGAAGAACTGATCCATCTCAATCGCGGTGCAGCCAACTTGAGAGCGAGTACGACAATCGTACTCACGACGATGCCGTGAATGCCTTTTTAGACTCCTCGCGACGCAACATGTACGCCGCAAACGGTTTTGCCTCGCCGGCAACATACATAAATTTCGCTCATGGCGACGAGGGCCCCGAGGCCTGGTATGGGGCGCGCAATCTGGGTCGACTGGGTCGGCTCAAGCACAAATGGGACCCGCGTGGTCTTTTCAGCTTCTACAACGCCGTGCCAGCTAAGACCAACTGACCTTAGAGCCGACTCAGCGATCAGAATAATGGTCCAACCCCGATGTGGAAAGACCGGGACATGTCCATAGGAAATTATAGATACGGATATATACGTATTACTTTTTCAGATATATTCAGATTAATGATAGAAGGCGCTATCGAGCCCACCCGATCGAGTGGGATTGGACGCCGTATTTTGTGGTCTTGACAGTGAGGGAGGCAGGCGACTCAGATGTTCACAGCACCTTTGCTAGGGTCGGGAGGTGGCTAACATGTTACCAGGCTATGGCCCGCCTCCTACTTGTATGACTACCGATAAACTTCTACTGCTATAGTCTAACACTATCTTCGGCACTTAGAAGTTTGCCATGTTCCAGGCCCCGATTTGGCTGTTGCAGTAAGGTGGAGCTATTGGCGACATCGTCTGCGATATCGGACCTAGTTGTCTCCTTTGTTGAGAGCGAACTAAAACACTTAAGGCGGAATGTAACGGCTATCGTAGAGGGTTGGATTTAGGCACTGCTAACGCTCGCGGGCGACTATGCTGATCTTGGACGAAGGGTTATGGTAAGTAATCTGCTTAATGTTTAAGTTGTATCACATAATTTGTTAAAAATGGGCGTGAGAGGTAACGAACATTTAGAAGCTATCCCAAGAAAGAGAGGGTAACAATTCCCTCTATTAGAACCATAAGAGGCTCGAATGAAGACCGTCTGATCGTAGGGACTA
Organism: Tolypocladium amazonense; assembly: GCA_024340795.1. Taxonomy (NCBI): domain Eukaryota; kingdom Fungi; phylum Ascomycota; class Sordariomycetes; order Hypocreales; family Ophiocordycipitaceae; genus Tolypocladium; species Tolypocladium amazonense. The sequence continues at coordinate 30,598 of JALHCE010000017.1, forward strand.
AGTCATCTCCTTTATAACTCCAACTTGTCAAACCCTCTTGAATCGTTCCATCGATTCCCTTGCCAGCAACAAAGGCTTGGTAGCCAGCCCCATACTAACCAATAAACGCAAGCCCGACTTAGTAATAGCGGGATCCTTATCCTGTCCGTTCGTCGTGATAAACTCGGAGTCGGGGATTATTGTATATACTTAGAGTGGGCGCATTGCCGAGCTCGCTAATCAGAAGAAAATTGTCGACGCTGCGCTTTCCTGCTTTACTGTCTCACTAATTTTTGTTCTCGACATCTTCCAGCAGTCGCTTTACTGTGGCAGAGCTGGCAGGTGTGTCTGAAAGCCTATTCATGTATAAATTACTGCGAGACTGACCTGCAAGACATAGAAAGTGGCAAAAATACTCTGATTTCTATGTTGATGCGGCTTGTAGACTTGCGATCTGGTTCAATCAGAGTCGTCGGCCTGAACCTTGAAAGTGCCTCGTGGTTTTATTCAATCCCTATTCGCGATTTTATCGCAAGGAGCTTGCATCTTCACAGGTATTGTAAGGTCCAATATCAACCCTACGGCGATTCCTCAGATAACTCCATAATTCAAGCCTCGCAGAAGGTAGGCATTCCTCAGCTGTAGAGAATCTTGGTGGGTTGGATGGCCAAATGTGTCTTATTAACGTCTCGCACGGTCAAAGATGGTTTTTCAGCCTTGTTCGCGCCATTCTAAGGCCGGGAAAGATCGCCATTCTGGATAAAACAAAACCGAAGACGTCATGCATAGCAATGTCCGTGATGAATTCGCCGGGCGCACAGTCATTAAAATGCCGATAGCCTCTTGATGTCAGTCCTTTTCGTGTCGTCGTGATTGAGACTCGCACGCGGAAGAGGGTTGAGCGAGTTACTCGTAACTTCGTAAGTCGTTTTGCGGGCGGCTCGTTAGCAAGGGGCCGGGGCTTGGGCAGCGCAAGGGCGCCACGCAAGGCGGTCAGAGGGGCAAAAATGGTATGCACGGAACGGGACGAGCGTGGCAATTCGGCGATGGGGTCATTGGGTATTTTACTTGCGCTTCGTAGCGGGTGTGGCGGCGGTTTGTCGACGGCGATTGTTGATGAAGCGATCGGAGGACCCGAATGGTCGGGATCGGGCTACGGCACGTACCAGCGAAAAAAGGCAGCATTACACCCCTGCAGCCAGTCACAGCCCCAGTTCAGCTAGCCGTGCGACCACGCTAGACCGTCCGTTATTGTCAATAGAAAGTGATCTAGCGCACGCTTTGCGAGGCTAAGAAGCCCGGGCGCTCTTGGCCACCTGAAGTGTAGAGGCCTAGGCTGGCCGCTTCTCCCGTGCAGGGGGGATCACTTGGTCCGGTATTTACTTATTGGGTCTGGACCATTGATTGTGATCAACATCCGCTTTCGAATGACTTTATAACGAGTCTTGTTCTTGTAGTCTTCTTGAGCCGTTCTCTTATGTTTTCTGCTTGTGTATCTGTCACTTTGTGATTTGTCCACCGTGTTTCTTCCACCATGGTCGCTTTCAAGACAACGTTGCTGTTGCTCAAGATTGTGGCCTGCGTTCTAGCGTTGCCTGCCAGCAATGAAGAGCCTCATTACGACATCAATGGCGAGCTGCTGAGCTCCGACGCCAACAAGAGGTCAAACTACTACTCACTCTACTTCCCAAGTATGCAATGTTCCGTTGCGCATCTCCTCTACCTTCTCTTTGGCTCACAGCTAGATAGTTTGCTGGGAGAACCCGGACTACTGGGCCCTTATTGAGCGCAACCACGCGAAGGCATCGTCTTTCTGCTCCACCTATCTCGACAGCACGAAGACCATAACCGTCACTCCCACGATCTACAAAACAACCACGCGAAGCAATGTCAGAACAGCCACAATTCAGGACACCAGGACCGTCACCCGTCAGATAACTGAGGTGGCCACAGTCAGATTGACTGAAACGGATTCGATCACCATCCCAAAGACAGCTACCGCCCATGTCACGAGCACGTTAACAGATCAAGCTACCCTTGTAGTTGCGGAGGATATCACCAGAACTGTTACAGTTCTGGAGACAAGCACGGCGACCGCGGAAGTGACCGACGATATCACAACGCAAATCACGGATACAGTCACCGTTGACGTAACAGACACGATCACGGATCAAGTTACGAATACCATGACAGATGAAACTACCGAAACGGCGTCTACTACAATCACAGTTACGTGAGTGGACCTCCTTTATCTTCTTGAACCTTGCTGTTGCTGACCAGTACATCAAGTGCTACGTGAGCTATTGCCTCTCCCCATAGATTCGAAGACGAGCCAATATTAACACAGTCAAGGGCCGCCGCTTCGACCGCAACCGTCACCCCTAGTAAGCTATCACGCTTCTGATTGCTGAGCCCCACACATCTAGAGCTAACTTCTTCAAGGCTACCACTGCCGCATCAATGGCTTCGGCACCTCCTCGTTCAACGATGGCAGTGGCCCCTCGAGCGCTGCTAATTTCGCCGGCTGCAAGGATCTCTGCTCACAGAAATCCGGTGCTGTCAGCTTCGGATACGGTGGCGGGCAGTGCGCCTGCTATAGTGCCTCTGCGTAAGTCCCTTCGCTTTGCTTCCCGTGCCTGAGGCGACGAGAAACTGATGCATTGAATTCCAGAGAAACAATCACGAGGCCGGCAGCCACTCAATATTATTTCTACGACCTAAACTGTCCCTCTGAGTTTCCGGTCAGTTGTTGCCCTGCGCCATTTGTGACAAAATGCAATTGGAGTCGAGACTAAATTAAGCTTTAGCCTTCTCCCTCCAAACGTGATGTCGAATGGACCAAATTCCCCGACTTCTTCCCGTGGGATGATCCTCGCGATATCAGCAGAGCCTGCCGCTGCCTTATTCCCAAGCCGGCTGCTCCGTCTACCACGACAGTCACCACGCATCCAAAGACACTCGTGGCTACAGTCGAAAAATGTGAGACTGTCACAGCCACCAACCAAAAGACCGTCTTCAAGACGATCCACAAGTCTTTAACTACAACGCAACACCAAAGCATCGAACACACTGACTACCGGACCGTCACTATCACCGACCACGACATTGCCACCGTTACGCATACTGCCACAAACACAGTCACTGATTATGATACCCGTACTTTGACTGACGAGGATATTGTTTCCGTGACGGTCTATAACACGGAGTACCTTACCAATACCAACATAGCCTCTCAGACAACCACAGATTTTGTTACGGATATAAACACGAATTTAGCCACAATCACGGACACTATTACAGTGACTGGGACCAGCACGGCCACGGTTACTGTCACGCCTTCTACGGTGACTGTGACGTTGGCTCCCTCTGGGTTTACCTATGGTTCATGAGCCCGACAAGGTGCCTAAAGGCAGAAAGGTGGAGTTTCGGTTGGAGAGGCGATAACTTGAACAGAATAGCAGATGTTTTTCAAGCAATTATAAGTAACACCTCTTGTAGGCACGTAATAGCCAGAGACATCGATAACCAATTAACGGCCTTCCAATACAAACTTAAAATTCAACCATCCTATTCCTTTTAAGCAATGCCGTGCAAAAACCCGCGTTGCTTCCACCAATCAATATATTTCTTCACAAGCTCCACGCTGACCGGTCCTACGGCCCTCAGCGTTGTTGAATGCTGGCACACCTTCTTGGTGTCGAGCAATAGTCCACCGCAGCTCATGCGGACGAAATTGTCGTCAAGGAAGTCGACCAGCCTTGCGGCCGGGTTGTCTTCGAGTGATCCCGGGAATCGCCTCACGCGACGCACCCAATCTGGGAACGCAATAATGTTCTCGGGCGGCACCCCCAGCTCACGGCCGAGCACAGGAAGCACCTCGCTCCAGGGCTGGCGGACGGGGTTGTCAACGTGATAGACCGGATACATGGACAGACTGGGGTCGAGGAGCAGGATGTCGGCCAGTGTTCCAGCGACCGAGTCAACGGGTGTCCAACTCATTTCGCCATTCAGGGCTGGAAGTGCGCCCAGTGTCTGTGAGCTTTTTAGCAGGAAGCTGAGGTGTTCAGCCTCGTTCCAGTATCCGCTGGCTGAGCTTCCTGCGATCTGTCCTGGTCGCATTGAAGTGGCACGGAACACTGACGGGTAACGATGCAACGTCTCGTCGAGCATGCGTTCGCACACCCACTTGGCCTGGGCGTAGCCGTTGGGGAGGAGCTGATCCACAGTGGCCCGCTCCTCTGGCGCGAACCGTCCGTTACCAGCAAGTAGAGAGTGATGGCCCATGACGGCGATGGAGGAGACAAATTGGAACGTCACCTTGGGCACGGAAGACGACGATGACGTGGCTGACGTGCTGTGCTTGGCGGCATCTCGCGCAAGATCGATTAGGTTTCTCATGGCGGCAAACTGCGATTCGAGACCGGCCACAGGGCGCTTGCCAGTCATGGCCCAAGCATTGTGGACAATGTGGGTGACCTCGCTGGCCAGGGACTCGTACTCTTCCTGGCGCAGGCCGAGCATTGGCTTGGTCGAGTCGACTTCCAGCATGCGCAGCTTGCTCTTCGCCTCGGGGCTGATGTGAATGCCGCGGGAAGTAAATGCCTCGAGTTGTCTCTCATGAGCTGGCGCAGATGTGCTGTAACGGTTCAAGCAGTAGACCGTTTCGACGGTAGGCAGGGCGGCGAGGTGCGCCGTGAAATGCGCCCCAAGCGAACCTGTTGCGCCGGTGATGGCAACGCATACTCTGTCGCCGTGTCCGCTATTACTACTGTCATTCTGCGTGTTGGTTCCATTTGTACCCGGGAGTTCAAAGCCTCGAGTATACTTGCGGACATACTCGTCTAGCTGCGCGCTCTCAGCTTGGCTTATCGTCTCTCGCGCTAGAACAGGACGCGGGAACTCCATTGGCGTGGACTCCAAGGGAAACCAGGACTGAACACTGGCTTGAGCTATCATCACGCGTTGGATCTCGGTCTCCGGCCTCCAGCCGTCGGTCCAGTCGACGCGGCCGTAACCGGCACCCTGCAGCTCCGACTTCCACCGGCTCTGATGTGCGATAGCGTGTCGACGACCGTCGTCAAACAGCCACCATCCCTCGAACAAGCCAAAGATCATGTCAACCCACCAAACTGGTTCCGTCATCTCGAGCATCATCAGGAAGCCATCTGGCCGTAGGGCCTTGCGGATATTGGTCAGCGACTGAGACAGACTATGTGTGGCATGGATAGCGTTGCTAGCGATGACGACGTGTTGGGTTCCGAGTAGCTCAGCTGCCGGCTCCTTCTCGATGTCGTGCACCCGGAACTTCATAAACGGATACTGTTTGCCAAATGTCTTGCGGGCAGCCGCCACAAACGACCCGGATAGATCAGTAAATGTGTACTCGACGGGAATGCCTAGTCTTTCAAGGAGAGGGGCCATGCCCTTGGTTGTACCGCCAGTGCCGGCACCTAGCTCCATGATCTTCAGGGGTCCGTTCCACGTCTTGATTTTTCCCGCGAGCCTTTCCAAGATGTCTTGCATCTGAACGTTTGCCAGCTTGTTCAGTAGACTGTCTCCGTAGAGGCCTGTGACCAGCCGGCGGCCCTCATCGGTGCCAAATATGAGCTTGATGCCGTCCTGCTTGCCACTGAGGACATCGCTGAGCCGGCTGCCTGCATAGTACGTGAGGCAGTTGGCCCATTCGTGGTCTGGGTAAGCACTTCGCAGTTCGGCCAGGATCCGCTCGCTAGAGCGAGGCACTGCAACGGCTGTCCTGGTAATGATGCCAGTGGCAGGAGACACATCAATAAGCCGTGCTTCGGTGCCAAGCAGCGAGTACAACCATTCGGTGAGCCGAGTGTGCTCCGGCTGATGTGCGATACGATCCAATACGGCACCAGGCTGGGCCGATTTCAGGGGGCATCCAAGCTGCTCAAACGCCTCTACAGCCAGGGCAACGCAGAGTTGCGTCTGCTTGGAGAGGACCGTGTCCATATAGTCGGCGCAGCGGTAGTCTGCAATGAACTTGTCCGTAAGACGCTTAGTTTCTTCAAAGGCCTCGAAGACCGTGTCAGGTGAGAGACGCAAGTTGTCAGCAGAGCCGCTAAGGCTGGTCACGGCCTTAAGATCGTCGACTGACATATCCGGCGGCGTCGAAATGACAGTCGACGCGCCAGTGTCAGACCCAGCTTCGTCGTAGCTGTCGCTGTATTCGTCCGTCGCATCACTTTCGCCGCCGATGGCAACACCCAACACCTCAGCGACGTGTGTGACGAGTTCGCGGAAAGTAGTGACCAGGGCGAGCTTGTCGCTCATGAGCGGCTTCTTGAATGCGCCTTCCATTTCGCGACCGAGTTCCATGCCCATCAGAGAGTCGATTCCGATTTCTGCCAGTCCGGCATCTTCTTTAATCTCAGACTCTTCGAGCCCCGAAATCGAAGCCAGGATTTGCCGGATAATGCCCGCGACGTCTATCTCGGGAGTCTTCTCTCGGACCTTCGCAGAAGCTCTTTCCGGAGTAGAGGTTGGCGGCGGCGCGGCCTGATGCGTAGCTGCACCTATTTCGGTGGCCCCTTGGGCCCGGCCTGTCCGGGAAACAGATGCAGGAGCCGATATCGACAAGCCAGGAGTGAGTCTGGCAATGGTTTTGCTCATGGAAGCAGTGCTTACGCGATGGTAGTTGATGCCGAGAATGAATTCCACGAGGTTGCCACTGGCTGGGTCGAACACAAACAGATCACTCAGATACATGCTGCCATCAGGAGCCTTTTCGTGGGAGGCGAGTACATCCCATGTGTCCGGCCTGACGTAGTTCTTGGCCAGTGTTGGGGAACGTGCCCACTTGTCGAAACCGGTGGCAATATACATATCACCAGGTTTCCCGTCGGTCATGCAGTTGACCCAGATACCGGCAACCTGGCTGAAGCAATCTGAGATGTGTGTCCCCAGCCACGTCTCGTCCAAATGGGCCTTAACAACACGCCCAGCCGACTCGTTGCCTTTACCTACGAGCCTCTGGACTCCCCGGTACGCCTCGGGGTAGTCCACCACCCCGGCGAAGGCTCGATAAATGTTGCGAGCTCCGTGAATGATGTCGTCGGCCCCATCACCTCCCAGTATGTTTGCACAGCGCCGATGACCGCCCGTCAGCCGCTCATATCGCTTGAACTCCTCTTGCTCTTTCGTATCGTCAATAGAGACAAAGACGAGCTGACCCGTGACGTGCAGCAAATCGCTGCCGGTGGAACCGGAGCTGATGATTTTCCAATCCCATGTGCGAGCCACGGCGTCGACAGCGTCCAGCTGTAGAAAAACGGTCCGAGAATCATCAAGACAAATAGCAATTTGGTTGCGCACGCCGTGGATCTGGGGTCGTAAGTCCGTCGTGGCGGGCGAAAGCTCTGGCCGGAGACCTGTGAGAGCCTCGATGGCCATGTCCACAATTAGTGTGGCCGGGCATATAGGTGCCGTCTGAGCAATCAGATGCCCCGAAACGAATTCCTTGTACTTTTCCGACTCAGTGTTGATCCGGAAAGTAGCCGATCTCTGGTCCTTGTCCTTGTACTCTACAAATGAGAACAATCCTAGGGACGATTCTTGGCCGCCTGCTAAGAGTTGGATGGGGGTAGATCTGGGAGGTGCCTTCATCTCCAACCAATGACGAGACTTTTCGAATTGATACGGGGGTAGCATTAGTGGCGCGTATTCGTACGTCTGGACCCGGTGATGCGGCCAGAAAGTGGTCCGTAGACCCTCCTTCCAAAGATTCAGCGTGGCGTTAGACAGCATCTGCAGCCCGTTGCCACCATCACCAGTGATGCCAACGGCCTGAAAATAGGACGTCCTGGGAGAGCCCAGCGCGCGACGTGCCATGACGGTGATTGTGGAGTTGGAACCGCATTCGAGGAAGATGCCGGAGGGGTATTTCTGAGCAAGTCGCTGCACGGCATGGCTGAAATACACAGGCTTGCGCATGTGATCTGCAACATACTGTGCTGTCAATCCAGCCGCCGTCGACGAACTCTCCGTGGCTAGCTCAACGGGAATAAGAGATTCCTTGAAGGTCAGTTTTCGACCAACTTGGACGAGTTGTGGGATAAGAGATTCGACGAGAGTAGAGTGGAAGGCATTGGTGACGTTCAGTCGTTTGTTTCGCATTGTAGAGAATTCGGGCTCTTTCAATGCCTCGACGACTGCGTCAATCTCGGTCCCAGTGCCAGCTAACGTGAAGCTCCGGGGCCCATTGAAGCACGCGATGGTAGCACCGGACCCTGACACAGCCAAGAGCCTCTCGACAATGTCACGGTCGCCTTCGATGGCCATCATGGATCCCTTTTCTTCGCCCCACGATTCGCGGATCACCGCGGCGCGACCTGTCACCATCTTCACGGCGTCCTCAAGTGACAGAACGCCACTGATGCACAGGGCGACCAGCTCTCCAAAGCTATGACCGACGAGGGCCACAGGAGCAATTCCACTATCCATCCAGCTGCGAGCGCAGGCGTACTGTAATGCAAAGAGCATCGTCTGAAGCCGGACAGGGTCCTGTACCGGTGTTTGGTTGAAGATGGCGGGGAAAATGCTGCCTACGCCGGGCAGAGGGGAGCACACAGCGTCGCAGGCATCCAGGTGCACCCGAAGGATCTTGCAGGCATCGTATACACCACGGTCGAGTCCCACATGTGTGCTTACTTGCCCACCAAAGCACAGAATCACTGGCCTAGCCGGCTTCTCCGACTTAGACAAAAGGCTGGCGGCAGAATCGCCATTTGCGAAGCTGTCAAGATTGGCGAAGACCTGTTCGACCGATCGAGCGCTGAAAACGAATGACTTATCCAAAGTCGGGTTTCCTTGTCGGGAAAGATTGAACGCAAGATTGGCGACTGATGATGTCGCCAGGTGGCTGCTACCATTGGCATGCTTGGCCAAGAAGCGGTTCAGGCGGCCGCAGTAGGCCTTGATGGCGCGCGCGTCGTTTCCAAATAGGCGGAACGGGTGTTCAAGTCCGTTGGCGTCAGGCTCCTTGGTGATTTTGATGCCACTTGCATTCTTCAGTGCGATGGCGGTCGTGTCTTGGGCTACCGGAGCCTCTGTGACAACCATGGACGCATTAGAGCCAGAAGCCCCGTAGTTGTTGATAAGAGCTGCTCGGACTCCCCCATCAGCGATCTGCCACGGCTTCAGTTCGGTAACGATGCTCATGTTGTCTTCAGGTGTGGCGGGAATAGCCGTATTCATTTTTGTGAAGCTGGCTTGCGGCGGGATCATGCCGCGTTGGACCATGAGGACTGTCTTGACCAGCGACACCGCGCCGGAGGTACACTCTGTGTGACCCACCAGTCCTTTCACGGAGCCGAGCATGAGTGGGGCCGCCCGATCGGCCCCACCCAAGACCCGCCGGATGCTCTGATACTCGGCCGGGTCGCCGACTTGCGTCCCCGTGCCGTGGGCTTCGACGACACCAATCTGCCCCGGCGCGAGCTTCGCCTTATCTACTACATCGCGGAACAGATCAGAAAGCGATGGGGCGTTGGGCACGAAGACGGGGGTACAGTTTTGGTTCTGGTACACGGCAGTGCTGGAGATGGTGCCGAGGATCTGGTCTCCGTCGGCGATGGCCTGCGACATCTTCTTGACATAAACGGCGGCGAACCCTTCGGCACGACAGTAGCCGTCGGCCGAAACGTCAAATGGCTTGCATTGGCCTGTTGGGCTCAAAAAGCTCGCTGCGGCTAGGTTCTCGAACCATAAGCTGTTGGTCATGATGTTCGCGCCACCGGCCAGTGCGGCAGTACACTCGCCGCTCAGGACGGCGCGACAGGCCTGATGTACAGCTACAAGCGACGAGCTGCATGCCGTGTCGATGCACATGCTGGGACCCAGCCAGCCAAAGTAGTGGCTAATCTTGCCCGCGATGAACGACTTGAGGTTGCCGATCGCGGTGTAGGCGTTGGGTTGGTGACACGCGGCATTGTTTTCGTAGTCGGCGCTGCAGACTCCGACGAAGCAGCCAATCATCTTCTCAGAGGTTGCGCCTGGCTGGAAGTAGCCCGACTGCTCGAGTGCTTGATACGCGACCTGCATCATGTGGCGCTGTTGGGGGTCCGTCGTGCTGATCTCTCGCGCTGACTTGCAGAAGAATCTGTGGTCGAAGGCGTCGACATCGTTGATAAAGTTGCCGAACCACTTTCGGGAAGTGTCAGCCTCACGCCAGACGTTATCGAAGCTCAGCCTGTCCCCGGGCACTTCTCTATGCTGCGACTCGCCACGGCAGAGCAGATCCCAGAACTCGTCGACGTCATCGGCGCCGGCTACCTTGATTGACATGCCTATGACAGCAATGTCATCTTCTTTGCGCGCCTGAGGCTGGTAATTCTGCTGTGCCTGAGAAGCTTCTCTCATCGATGCCATTCGTTTGGACATGACATCCGCCATGTGTACGACGGTGGCACGGCGGCCGAGCTGTCGAACCGAAGATGGGGGAATGCAACGCTCTGGCCCGAATGAAACAATGAGGGCAGATACATGGTCTTTCAGGGATGCCGCGCAGGCTGACTCGAACAAGAGATGCCACTCTGACTTGTTGAGGAGAATGGCTCGCAGTGCATGCTCGTGCAGAGGGCCGCTGGTAATTGGACTACCATCGACACCGCTGGACCAGGTAGGATACACAGATTGCGAGGCATCTGGAAGGCACAGTCCCGGGGTTTTGCAGCAGTATTGGACTAAGGACGTGATTTCATCGGCGTACGTTTGGCTGTGAAATCTGCCGTTCAGACCAATTTCGGACGCCACCACGCCCGCGCTTTTCAGTGCGCGCTGCAACTCCTCAACTGTTTGGCCAGCCGCGGTGACTGTTGCTCTGTTCTCGTCATATGAGACTGAGATGTAACTCTAAAAATCACAAGAATCCGTTAGCACTGCTCATATTCACTGAATTGTGGGAGGTGGGTAACTGAAGGCTCCTTCGAGGACACGTATTCGTCGCAGACATACCTCAGGATATTGCTCCATGATGCATGTCATGTCATCTTTCATGGCGTCTGAACTCCACGAGGTGGCCATTGCTCGGGCCGGCCCTGATGTGTCGGATATACCCTGCGCGTCGACTATACCGCCCACTAGCATTGCCAGTCTCACCGCAGTCGCTCCATGCATGCGGATTGCATCTCGATCTGTGCCGCTGAGTGCCACGGCAGATGCACTCAGAATGCCTGTACAGAATCCCAGCGCTTGTGGTACTGGCGCAGGTAATTGCTGCTTGATCGTCTGGGAGTAATCTGTGTCCAGAAAGTTGATGTACTCAGCTAAATGAGTGATGATGACTAGTGGGCTGAGGATCACATTGGGCAGATTTGTGAGTGATCGTATAGGCTGGTCGGATCCAGCGGAAGCCCCGGGAAACACGTCGGATGCTCCGGTTTGAAACCACAAGTTCAAATCAACCAGCAGTTTTCTCGCATCGGTGAAAGCGGCGTACTTCGGAAACGCCTGCACGAAAGCGTCCCAGAAATATGGAAGAGATGCCAAAGCCGTCGAGATCCATGTCTGCTCCGGGCTTCTGTGTATGCTGTAGCGCAGGTTTGTTAATGTTTCCGCGTTTATTGACAAAGCTTGTGATCCGAAGAGCAGGATTAGAGGCTCGGCCCCAGGTGTGGGCCGGAAACTTCCTGTGTTACCAGGCCGTGTTGTGGTCGTCATCGTAGTTGTGTCGGATTGATAAGTGCGCGTACAGGTGGGCACAAAGATCGGACGGATGTGATAAAGAAGCCACAACAGTCCGCTCGCGGTGATGATGTCGCGAATGACGGAACGATGAACCGTGAGTGCTACCGTGTATAAGTGAACAGCAATTGTGGCATCTCCAAATGATTTTGGTGAACGAGTTACTGGCTGGAAGTGAAGCTGGAGGTGAAGCTGGATTGATATTTGAAATGCGGTACTTGAGGCAACGACTCTTATCAAATCCTTCAAATCCGTCAAATCCTTCGATGAGCGTAAGACCGGACCTGTGGAATCTCCAGCAACGGTTGCTTGCCTATCCGAGTTCGGCGCCAGCAACCTCGGTACCGGGGGGGTGTTAGGCGCGATTGTCGGCTTACGCTAAGCTGGACAATCACAACGGCACGCTAACTGGCCAAATTCTCCATTTCCCTGGGATGACCGGCACATGGCGACACCGGAGTCACGCCACGGAGTTTTTTGTACCCAAGGTCACGGCTACGGCGGAGCTTTGTAACGGGACTGAGTTGCCTACTCTAGTAGCCATTCAATGTTACCTTTCCACTCTTGTCTATTCGTTTAGAGGCCTGAATCTGGGTTGGCGAAGGAGCTAAGGCGTTTATTGACAAGGCAAAGCGGCGCAGCATTTCCAAAGAAAGCAGAATTTGACGTACCCGGCTCGCCCGGCTCGCCCGGCTCGAGAAAGTCTAGAGAAAGGCTAGAGAGGGATCCAACATTGGAAATTCATTTTGAAGCGAGCATTCGCAAGCCCGCGCGGTAATTTCATGGTTTCACATTTCTCTGCCGTAATTGCGTGGCTCGTTACTGTAAATACCATCCCTCTCTTCAGATGCCAGTTGCTTTTTGAAGCCTGTGGAATGTCACAGAGCGTTTAAGGCGTGCCAAAAAGAAAATTACAAAGTGTGGCAATTGCTTCATACATTATTTGTATATTGGGACTCTTGTGGGAGAGAAGTGACGCTGCTTGTGAGCTGGCAAATCAAGGCTAAGATCAATCCTCTTCGCATCGGTCATTGTGCTGGCTTTTTTCTCTGCGCCATACTGATTAGATTATTTTATCACATAAAATAACTTGGTTGATTTGACTGATGTTGATCTACGTGCTTGGTTTATTCATTTAACATATCATGAGTGCAGTTGTCGACAGCAATGAGATCCCTACGCAACAGTCGAATCACCTTCCATGTTTGGAACTTGAAAGTTTGTCAGCCATTCGTCGCCGGATTCTATCCATTCCATCCAGTTTAAATCTTGTTCTTGCCCTTCCAAGCCGTAGTAGCACAAACTGTTAACGTTTTTCAGCTCTTGCAGGGTGTTTGTAACAACGTCCAGATGTTGTTGGAGGGACGGATCCCGCCGCTTCATGGTGAAGAGGGACCGGCGGCAGAGTATCAGTGGAATCGGTGCGAAGGGATGAGCCTGTAAAGAAAAACAGGGACAAAACGGTCAGTGCCATGAGCCATCAAGACTGGATTTTGTCAGACGCGTAGCTTACTTTCAAAGAGCATATTTGCCCTAGATCTTGGGCTAACTGCGCCATGTTCCTAGCAGCAGCGCAGGCCTGCTGATGATGGCTGGATGCTGCTTCTTCATCTTCGCCCTGGGCGGCAGACACCGGGATGCTCTCCGCGGTCATGGCAAGCGACAGGACCACGGCCTGCGCAATCATGCTAGCGAATAGCAGCACCGGGTGGACTTTGACGCGCGAGGACTGGTAGTTGTGTTGGAAGAGCCAGTAGCGCCGTGATACCAGGTCATCGAGCCGGAGCTGGCGCTCGCCGATATCTGGCCCCGCCTCGCCGCCGCCTCCGTGGATGTGATCAAGTATGGCTCGTTGACCGTGTAGGTGCGCACGACCCCACAGCGCGGTGAAAACGATGCACTCGATCCAGGGGTCCGTTGGCATTTGGATGGAAGTGTCGTCGGCCATGAGCTGCGATAGGAGCGGCATTGTTATAATAGAGGCGCTCTGAAAGGCATTCTCGGGACACGGGAGCCGCGTCGTGATCTGTGGCTCGTCAGGACTCTGGCGTACATGTTACAGGAACACGGCGTCCGCCAGAACAAACATACTAGCTCGCTCAAAGTCATTGGCAGACCGTTCATGGCGCAGGCGAACCTATCGAGGCAAAACGCCACCCAAAACGTGCGTCGTCTCTCTTCCTTCTCGATGAAGGTGTCCGCGTCCACGTTGCTGGGGCTTGGGCAGCTACCAAAAGACCCCTCCGCATCCATCTCGCCGAGGCGCATGAGCTGCACCAGGCGGATGGCGCGGCCGACGCTTGTCCAGGCGCGACGGAATTGTCGCGGGCCTAGGCGCATGAACTCATACATAGCAACGAGGATCCACGTCTGAGCCTGGTCCAACAGCGCAGAATCGCCCACGTCGTCGATTTGCGTGCCGTATCGCTGATTCGAGTCCAGCGTGTGCAACTGATCAAGCACGTCGCGGTACAGACCCCGACATAAGTGCTGAAAGTGCGATGACATGGCCCCAGCCATGGCCCACATGGCATACTGTAGGCACCGGAACGATGGCCCTTGCGAGGTGTCCTTGCATCTTCGGAGGTATCTGGACTGCTGGATCATGGGCGCGAACATGTGTGGACGATCGAAATATAACTGGCCCCTAGCATAAGCACGTGTCAGCGGTGGACTGGAGCAACTGAGAGCCCTGGTTGGGGAAGACAGGAAGGAGACAAACGGCCTGAGGGCCAGTTGTAGCACATACAGGTCAGCTCGCATTAATGGCGACATGTTCTCGTTGCTGGCCCCGACGTGGCAGCTCGACCTGGGCGTAAAGATGGCATCGTTGACGTTATGAGTGGTGTTTTCAGAGACTGTAAAGGGCACCGGGAACCCAAGAATTTCCTTGTCACCAAATTGGTCATCGAAAGAGCACGCCTTCTCCACAGGCGTGGCCAAGTTCGTGATATACCCGGAATCGGGGTGTTCAGCACCATACGGGAAATTGCGTTCCGAGCCTGAGTTGAAATCGTCCTCTGCATCTCCATCAATGTCATCGCTTAACCGTGAACCATCTACTGTCAAGTCGATACTGCCGTCCGCGTCGCAGATTTGAGCCCCGATATGCCTCTCAATAGCCGCTGCGCAAAGGTATATGTTAGCCTGGAAACTACACACGCCTTGGGGGAGATCCAAGTCCAAAACTACCAATTCTAGTTCGCAGCACCTTGAGATGTCCTTTCTTTGGTCCTCGCCGCGGGGGATTGGTGTCGACGTAACATAGCTCACCTGCGTCAACGCAGGCACTGCAGGGAATCTGTCGGTCACACCGCAGCTTCTTCGACCTGCATTTCTGGCATGCCGGGCCCGGATTTTGCCGCGGCCGCTTCTTGACTGTTGCCGTCTCTTGCTCGAGGTTCTCCCTCGCTGCGCCGTTCATGGCTTCTCGTTGTGAAGTGGTGGTGTCCAAGCCCCAGAAAGCGCAGAAACGACAGCACGCAGACCTCCTTGCGATACTTATTTTGATACAATTCTAATCCCGTCCTATGCAGGACAATAAAGGTCGCAATAACGAAAATAACCAACTATTGAGCTACGATTCGGGTGATAGGAATTGGAGCAACCGAAATGGCATCATCCAGTGACCCTTATATTGCCCTGCAGGCTGCGTCACCGGCCAATTCCGCCAGAGAGAAACCGGTGCACGGGCAATCAGGGCATGTTTTGGAGGCTAGGTTGCTCCATCTCTGTACTTTCCGAGGTGCGTTCCAGAGTAAGCACAAGTCGACCACCAGGGTGGTTCCTCACCAGCCGGTAATAGTATGGCGTGTCGCACTAAATGCTGCAAACCAATGGTGACCAAATACGGAACACGTTGTGTAGTGAGGGCAGGAGTGTGTGAGTACCTTAGTTCTACATACGTACACGTACATACAAAGTGGCACGATATGGCGGACCCCGTCCACTTCCCAAGCGAGACGCTGGTACATGTATGGAATCTGTACGGGCGAAGGAATGCAACCTCGCAAAGATGCGAAGGCGCAAAAGTGCAATCATCGCATCGCTCCCGCCGGCTGGGGTTGCGGCTGTCGCTAGTTGCGTGCGTACATGTCAGAAGCAGGGCCTCGCCAGATCCGCTTTTAAGTTGACGAAACACACGCAAAGCCGGGGGCAATTAAGCATTCGTGACGGACGTTATACCTTACATGGAGATTTTGGAGTGACTGGTACATTTGCATGACGAATAGAAGTTGCACCGAACGGTATACAACTCCCTCTTATTACGCATCAAGATGTCAGGTTGGAGACTCGGGTAAGCTTACAGGGTTCTTGGCAGCACGGCAGCACGGCACGAGGGTCCAAACAGCCCGCATTTAGGCGCGCCTCACCCGCATCGGTAGTGGGATCTCGCCGCTCGGGACGATCTCGGGGCGACGAGCCAGCTGGCTCTCGGCCTTGGTCTAGCCCTATGGTCCTGGCAGGTGGCTTCAGCGGCCCACCCGCGCGATGCTGGCGCAACGTTAGATATGGATACTTCAATTGCTTCAACCAAACCAATCCAAGCCAATCCGAATCCTTCAGACACTCAATTCGGGCAATTCGGGTTACTCGTATATGCGCTATACTTGATCCACCGTATAACGTACGAATGCATGGCGGCCCATCAAACAATAACACCAGACCATAGCCTACATGTATGTACATGTAGAAGCCCATCACAACTCCATCATCATGATCGTGGCTTCACTTTCGCCGCCCATAGTCAGATGTCACTCGACTAGACCAAGGCGTTCATCTCGCCATTTCCGACCTCCCAAGACTCCACAGAAAGCAGTACGCGGCACGCGCTCTGCGGAATGACGGGCCGGTTCTCCGACTCGGTAAAGGGTTGACTCGGACCGCTCACGGCGTCCGCGTCCGTGTGGCTGCCGGGGCAGGTGTCAGAAAGGTGTTAAGTGGCGCATAGAAGCGGGTCCTTCTGCAGCTCTCGAGCGGTAAAGACAATCGTAACTATGAGAAGTCGTGGAGAGTGAATTAAGGGTTGGGGGCCGTTGTGTGTGCAAAATGGGGACCTGTGCCTGTATGGTGAGATTACATGCTGGCCGCTACTCCTACATGTAGTCAAGGAGCCTCATCCTGACACCAGGAAGCTGCAGGGTCGACTTCCCCGGAGACCCCTAGAGCAAAGAGCAAGGATCAGAGCAAGAATCCTGGCAAGCAACCAGAATGTCGGAGATGGAGAAATTCTGGACCAACCCCGAGCCCAACCCCGTTGGTCGTGCCTGCGCGAATCACGAGCTATAGCTCTTGGGGCTAGTTGTATCGCACGCCATCGCACCAAGATCGGGTGATTTCCTGCTCCCGCGAGGCGCTTGGAAATACTCCGTCCTTGGCATTGCTTCGCAAGGAGCACGTCCATACGACTGGAGCGTGGCGTTAGCCATGTCCGCCAAGTGCTTCGTGTGCCGTAATCGCCTGTCGGCGAGGCCTTTGATACATGTAGGTTCGTAGTGTAGCTGCATGTGCGCAAGTGGCTGATAATCTTCTCATTGGCCGAACTATACGATATCAAAGGGAGCCCCCGTCGTGCTGTGAGCCGAGGTTCGCTTCGGGCTTCAGCTGGTAAACGCCCCTCCCACGATGTAACGCCCACTCGAAAAGCCTCGTGGGCAGCAACCACGCCGCCACCCTGGCCGTCCCTGCAACACCACCGCGCCATACCATCCCTCGCCGATTGCCCACAACGTCGGCGACCAGATTCCGCGCCGTGACCTCGGCACTCTCGTTGTTCACCTGCAGGTCTCCTCGGGCCTGTTGGCGAATTTTGTCCTCGACCTGGTGGTAGAGCGAGTCAGTCGGCAGTGAGAAGGTGTCGTTGATTGTATGGCTGTAAAAGCCCGTCTCGACCTCCCCAACCATGGCCGTCACCACGTTGACGCCCAGCGGTTCCAGCTCTATGCGCAGTGTCTCCGAAAGGAACGTCATGGCCGCCTTGGACGAGTTGTAGACACCTAGAGACGTGGCCAATCGTGTTAGCCGCAGACTCGACGGGTTGGGTCACGTATCGCTAATTGTCGTGGTCGTGATTGGCTCTTCATCTCCCGCGCTCGTCTCACCGCATCATGATGACCTCGCACATACCTTGCCATGCCATTCTAACTGCCCCAGCGATGCTGGAAATATTCAACACAGCCCCCTTCGCCTCGAGTAGCAGCGGGGCAAAGGCCTGTACCACGGCCAGCATGCCCCACACGTTGACTTCGAACAGCCTGCGGCCCTCATCGATAGACGTATCAAGAAGAGGCACCACAAGCCCGACCCCAGCGTTGTTTACCAGCACGTCGAGCCCGACAGCACCGCTGCCGCCGTCCTGATGAATCCGCCGTCGCACCTCCGCCACGCACGCGGCGATAGATTCCGCCGACGTCACCTCGAGCGGCAACAACTCAATATTGGGGCTGTAGTCGATCAGGGACGCGGCCTTGCCCGTATCCCGAGCTGTCGCAAAGACTCGGCAATCAGCGTCAGCGAAAGCCTTTGCCAGCGCAAAGCCGAGCCCGCCTTCGGAGCAGCCCGTGATGAGCACCGTCTTCTTGCCAGATTTACTGCTTCTCTGTGACATTTTGAATAGTGAAGCGATTTGATGTGTTGGCGTTTACAATTTACGGGTTCTTCTCTATTATTATAGGTTTTTATCGTACTTTCTATTTGTCGCTGAAGTACGGGCAGTGGCTAAAACCGGCCATGGCCGGAAGATTTTACATTCTCTTATAGAATCTCATGTACATGTAGATAATCGGACTACACCTGCGAAACTCCGAGGGGTAACGAAGACTCCGAGACCCTTGCCCGGTCAACCCATGTGGCCTAATGCTCTCAAGTCCTGCAAGATAGCGGGTCAGGCGGGGTACATACTCTCGTTAATTTCATCCCTCAACGCCGTAGCAGGGTTCTGTACTCTGTTCGCATCATCAGCGCTTGCATCGTTGACACAATATTCGCGTCAAGAAACACTAGAGCTGAGCTCGCAGCGATCCGATGAAAAAACCACATCCGGAATGATTAAGCGAAGTAGAGATAGGCAGCTATTGAAGCGATTTTAGAGGATGTAAAATATACTATCAGTAGATGCTGGGACCAACGAAATGCAAAGTAGTCGCCAGGTCGTTTTTTTTTTAATCAGATCTGCCGCCTACAATCAGTTTTTCATGGAGACGCAGCAGTCCCCAAGGTCTATTTTGGAGTAGATGTCCTCCCGCTGGCTAGATGCAATCATACGTAGTTTCCGACCCTCGTCATGGAATATCTGCAACACAGTCCGAGCATCCTTTCAAAGTTCACCCAGCTGTTCGGGACCTCCAGGGTTCTCTAGTTTTCCCTTCTCCAGCTTTGTTAATCTTGTCCGTCAAGCGGCCACGTGAAGTCCAGTCTTCTCCGATATATCGAGAATTAGTTTAACAAGAAGACTGACGTCGTCCTGTCGAATGGGCATCCTATGCCCTCCATCCCATTCCAGTACCGACGCACTGCCTGACTCGCACCAGTCGAATAGCATGCGCCTGTGCAGCTCAAGTCCTGGATCTCGCAAGCCGTGGACGTGGACGGTTGGGACGCCCAGTCTCGGAGTGCGATATTGGTGAAAAGCCTCATTCCATCCGGATCTTGTTCGTGGAGAAGGCGGTCTCGTCATTGTCTTGAAAGACTTCAACTTGTCAAGCTCGTAGAGTAGTTGGTCGACCACAAGCGGTCCCCGTCCAGCTAGTAAGATACCAAAACGGAAAGAAAATTTCGGCCGACGCCCAGTTTGAAGCATCATCTGCTGGCGGAGCAGCAGGCTTGCACACATTTTGGCACCCTGACTGAAACCCATGAGTCCAACCCAGGCGCCCGTGGCACCTAGGTCGTCGTCGGCGGCCATTGCTCTGAGCAAAGCTTCTTCCACATCCATCATAACACGTTGTAAGCCTTCCTCTAGCTCCGGTTCTTCGCCCTCTTCCTCTTGGCTCATTTGCAGAAAACTGTAGCTGGTTTCATTGTGCCTCAACTGATCGTCCACTCCTGGTGACATGGAAAGGGGCACCCAGGCACGGAACGGTCCCCATTCTCCGTACACGGAGACCACATCCGGACCGGGTTGGGCGGGCAAAGGTCCCTGGGCGAATACAAGGCGGAATCTGCCACGAAGCATGGCCGACACCACACGGCACTGCGTCCGAAAGATACGTGAGTTGCTTCCTCCGCCATGAAGGCAGAGGATCCGCGGGAGGCCGAGGTGCCTCCTACTTTCTGTTTGTGTCATATGTGAAGCCCCTTCTATTCGCCGATGTACCTTTACCGCTTCTGGTTCCAGCTATAACACAGGCAAATGCAGAAACGCGAATGCAAATAGGACGGGGGAGGGAGAATTGTCCCTCCACGAGGATCAAGTATTACACCCACGTAAGGCGCTCGGATAATTATTTTAATATGGGAATCATTTTTACTTGTACGCGCGGGTCCAGTACCCATACCGATTTGACCAGGCTCCTGTCTCGTGAGAGAGATTTAATTAGTTTACCCGATGGGGTTGGAATGGCTTGTTCGGCTTTTCCAGGAGGGGGCTGAGGTGCAAGAAGAGTCCTATGTGAAACTCCGAAAGTGCTGCTGGGGTTTGGCTTGGCATCTTACTATCTGATATGTTTATTTCCAAATTCGCACTGCTGCTGAAGTATGCGCTGAGTTCATGTCAAAGTTTTGAGGCCTTGCGCATATAGAACCAGTTGATTTGAATCATATGCAACACGCTCATCATCCTTTGCATGTTACGGTCTTAGGTTATAGGAGCTGAGGAACTAGACCGCCGCGTATATTGCGAAATACGAGTCCCTTGCGACTACCCGCATGTCCTGGTCTACGGCTCCCATCGAAATGGACGAGTACAAGGATCTTGCTCGATACCAGGACAATGCGCTGGGCCAATTGTCCATGTTGCAAGCCTATTCTCACCTCATGTACATGTTCCCGTTGTCAGAACATGTTTCCTGGGACAAAATTACCCACGACCTCTCCGAAGCCGTTACCAAAGTCCGACAGACCGTCCCTTGGATAGGCGCACGCGTCATCAGCGTCGGCAAGACTGCCAACAATTCAGGACTCTACAGGCCCGTGGCATGCCCGCTTCCTTCACCCGCAATCGACATAAAGGACCTCACGGGTGAATCCACGGTACCCCAGTATGACGAACTCCGAAATCGGAAAGTCCCTATCTCTCTCATCAATACTGGGCTGCTCACACCAGTACCAGGGTTTCCGCATAAGTGCGACGTCGAGTCAGACGAGAAACCGGCGCACGTCGTACGAGTGCAAGTAAACCGCGTACGCGGCGCCGTGCTTGTTGACTTCGCTATCGAGCACAACATGGCTGACGCTCGCGGACACTTTGGCTTCATTCATATGGTGGCGGCAACCATGCGCGGCGAGCCGTTGAGCGATGCTCTTCTAGCAGAAGCCTGTCGCGACCGGCGCGACGCTGTGCCGCTTCTAGAAGATCACGAGCCGCTGCTGGATCATAGCCATCACAGGCGGCCGCCAGTGACACCAAACACGCCGCTTGTGCCTCGTGAGCCAGCACGATATCATATCTTTCGTTTCACGAAGGCCAGCATGGCTGCGCTCAAGGAGATTTGCAACCAAGAACTCGGTCTCGCTGCCGAGGCAGACCAAGCATCCGCAACCGCTTCATTCGTCTCAACCGATGATGCAATCTGCGCCTTTTGCTGGCAACGCTTCATTGGAGTGCGCCAGGCGCGTGGTCTGCTGCCCGAGTCCGCCTTGTCTCGGTTCGGGCGGCAGGCAGACGGGCGCCGGGTCCTCGGCATCGGCTCGGACTACATGGCCGATGTGATTCACACGGTCTCGGCGTGGCTGACGGTGGGACAGCTTTCGGTGTTGCCCCTGTCCGCCATTGCGGCCCATCTTCGTGCCCGCGTGGACGAAACCAACACGGCGTACCACTTGCGCAGCTTCGCGACGTTCATAGCGCGCGAGCCGGACAAGTCAACCATCACGTATGCCGGAATGTTCGACCCGTTGGTTGACGTTGGATGCACCTCAACGTGGGGCATGTGGCGGGAGGCATTCCCCGACTTTGGGATCCTTGGAACGCCCGAGTTCATTCGCAGGCCTCCGAGTGTCCCATTTCCCAGCACCCTTGGCTTGTTTCCAGGATCCTCAGCAGGTGACTGCGATGCTGTGGCTTGCTTAACGGATGCCGATTTTGGGGCTCTTGCTCTGGACCCTGAGTGGAACAAGTACGTAGAGTATATTGGTTGATGGCGAGGATATGGCACAGTAGGTGCGGTCCAAGATTGGGTGTGTGTGAATCAGCATTACCGCGGAGTAGAGGGTTTCATGCGTATTGAATGGCTGCCGGCTCGTTGCCGCTGTAGTGAACTGTTATCGATTGACGACGCCTGTGGCGTCCTGACCGAGCTGTGAGACCGGGCTCAACCCAGCTGCGGGCTTCTCGACAGAGTCGTATTCGCCGTCTGACATTCTCCCATGCGTTTACTTTATTCTCAGCCCAAGAGCTGCCTAAATCAACCGCTCTACCCGACAACTGTAGCCCGTTGCTGTACCATGACACCAACTGACAAACAAGCTCGGATCCCTTGTGCAGAGCTACCCAGCTACCGGACTTACATTTCGGACTTGGAGCGCGACCCCATAAGTCATCAGGTCCAGCTGCGTTACCCCGTCCAATTTTTAACGTGCTAAATTTTCACGAGGTAATTTACCTTGCCATATTAGCGCGAAAGCATCCAGCCGGGCAGAAGGAGCCGTGTGTATACCCTGATAATCTCGCTGACTGCTGAAGCTAAACGGGGCTTACGCTGCAAATGAAATATACTAACTATGCTCCGAGCTGCATTGAGATGCAGGACGTCCTGCCGGACTTTAATTCTGTCCGGCCTGACCGTATCCAGAGGAATGGAAACGGGCCGAAATACGCTGTCTAATGTGGGCAGAATTTCATTTCTAGGGCTTCCATCTGTTAGCAACTCGAATAAATACAAACGGCCCACCTTGGGGAGTCGATTCCGATGCCTTGGTTGCGCACCATCCTTGCAAAGCCCAAATTCTAGCTTCTGCTCTGTCTGGTCAGCTGAGCAAGCCCATTGAGTCGGGACCGAACTGAAAGTCGTATTGATAAACCTTACGGCACAAAACAAATTCCATCTTACGGGTAATTCTAGAGGGTTGTGAACATGATGTTCCAACAGCTTCGGTACGCCGTCCTGGCGGTTGGATCTGCAGCTACAGCGGCCGCGGCTGGTGGTGTTAATCTAGAGACCCTATTCGGGCCCCACGTGTCATCCAATACCACAATTGCTTCCTCGACCGACGCCAACTTTTCCTCGATCGTTGGTCCTCGCTGGACGACTTGGGAGTCGCCCACCTACTTGGGTGCTATCAAGCCCGCCACTGAGTCGGATGTGGCAGAAATAGTGAGCTCCCTCCTGCTTCGATAACTTCCTCTTGTCGCATGTCAACTCAAACAGCTTTCTTTCCAAACAGGTCAAAATTGCCAGTGCCAATGACATTTCTTTCCTTGCCACGACAAATGGCCACGGCAACAATTTGAATTACGGCAATGTGCACAACACCCTCAATATAAATTTGGCCAACTTCAAGTCAGTCCACGTGGACGCTGCCAACAACCGCTTAACTGTTGGCGGAGGCGTCAGATTCGGTGAAGTGTTCGGGCCATTATTTGACGCAGGCAAAGAACTCCGTAAGAATTTCATTTCGCTCCTCGCTTTTGTGTACTAGCTGTGAGCTAACTGGAAGGCCGACAACTCTAGCAACGGGTAATAGTGAGTGTGTTGGCATGGTCGGCGCCACCATTGGCGGCGGCATTGGCTCTATGCAAGGCCTTCATGGCCTCATAATCGATGCCCTAGAGTCCGTTCGAATAGTTGTCGCCTCGGGTGATGTTGTTGTTGCGTCCGAAAAGTCTAATGCCGACCTGTTCTGGGCTATTCGCGGCGCGGGAGCCAATTTCGGCATTATTACATCTGCAACTTACATTGTACACGAGCAGACTGCTAAAGGCAAAGCCGTCCTAGGAGAGTTCTTCTACCCTCCCTCAGCGAACCGTTCCGTCTGGGAGCTCCTCAGGAGCTATGATCACAACATTCCGCGCCATATTGCAATTTATCCACAGATAGCCTACAACCGCACCAGCAACGAGCCTCTCCTAATCTATGCTTTTACTTACTTCGGAAACCTAGCCGACGCGCAGCCGCACCTGGACAAGGCTCTGGCCCTAGGCCCAAGCTCACACGCCGTGTTCGATACCACAACGAAAGAGGTGTACCACATGCTCTCAGAGGGTGACTGCGACAACGGAATAAGGCAATTCGAATACTCCATTGGCATGAAGCGGACTGATGTGGAAACCATGGAAGAAGTGTTTCAGGATGTTTCCACCTTCTGGGCCACACATCCAACGTATGATGGCAGGCTGATATTCCAGCGCTACGGTAATGAGGTTGCGCTTCAGACCCCAGCGTACAAAACCTCGTATCCAGGGAGACACGTCAAGACGTCTTTGTGAGTTGTTACTTCTACAATCCCTTCCTACAAGATTAAAGTCGTACAAACTTATGATTGCGACGGCTGCTGCCATCTGAACCACTCTGCTAAATATTTTAAGGCTACACGAACATATTTACGAGGACACGTCGTTAGACGCCGCCGTAACTGAACTCTCAAAGTCTGTCCGAGCCAAGTTGCATGCAACAAGTGGCTTTTCAACCCCTCATGTCTATATCAACTATATGCATGGAGATGAGGCCCCAGAAGAGGTGTTCGGCACAGCGAATCTGCCACTACTCAGGGCGCTCAAGGGCAAGTGGGACCCTGACAATCGTTTTGGGATGAGTTCGCCTCTAGTCAACTAGGGCCGAACGCATATGGCGGCTGAGAATCCATCAGCACTATCAAGGTTCAATTAGAGGTGATTCGGGAGGACAAGTTTGGGGTATTACTACGTATTCTCGAATTATATTTTCTTGATAAATAGTGCACAACGAACCACTTGTTTGGGCTGTCAAACATGAATATGCACTAATTCATTGTTCTACCTGTGAGTGTCTTAGCTTATGCAAATACATATGCGGAAAGCGACGCCTGTGGTGTTAATCAATTAAAACGAAGCTGTTCCAAGGGAGGTGTACACCGACACTGAATTGCAGGGGCGGATGAGCTTGGGGGTTCGTGGCCACAAGAGAAGTGTGTGATAGCTCTTTTTTTTCTCAACTATGAGCCTTGTGTATTTAGAAATAATGACTGAAATAAAAATGAAGACGCAAGTGTTGGATGGGAGCTGGTATGGGATACTGTTCTGTTACGTGCGCGATTCTCTCCGGGTATGAGTGGATGTTCTTTCGAATCCACGACAGATTGCTTTGCAGAAATAGTACGAAAACATGTTTAGTTGTGCTGTCTTACATGAAACAGCCCACTACGCTGTAGCTGACATCGACTCGTTAGTACCCTATATGAATCATACGATATGTCCATGTGTCCGATGTGAAACTCCGAGAACAATATGGGACGATGGATAAGCAAAAAAGGAAGACACTCGGGCTACTTACTCAATATATAGCGGACTTACTTACTGAATTGTCTCAACTCATCTACCGTCAGCCGTGTGCCGATGGCTTTAAGAGGCTAAAAACTATATCAGCAGCCAGACAATACGCGCCATCTTGCGATCAGCTCTTGGCTTGATTGTAACACAACCCAATTGGTTTCTCCTTTCTCAATATCCCAGCAACAAAAACTTTCAGGTCGTAATGGCGAGCACGCAGAATGGGCCTCCACGGCTGGAGGTGGCAATCGTCGGCGGCGGCATTGTTAGCCTTATCACCGCCATGGGTCTGCTGAAGCGCAACATCAACGTCAAAATGTACGAACAAGCCCGTTCTTTCCGAGAGATTGGTGCTGGAGTCGCGTTCACTGCCAACGCCTTGCAGTGTATGGCGTTGCTGGACCCTCAAATTGTCGACGCCGTCAACGCAGTGGCTACTCCGAATGGCGAGAACAGCGATAAACCGAACGACTACCTACGCTGGCATGATGGATATAACTGGGACCCAAAGAACCCCGAAGAAACCGAAGACAAATTATCATTTACACTGTATTCGGGGTATAAGGGGTTTCAGGGATGTCATCGCGCCCATCTGCTCGACGAGCTTGTGAAATACCTGCCACCGGGCGTGGTCGAGTTCGGCAAACGATTTATGGAGTATGAGGACCGAGGTCCGGGGGCAAAAATGCTACTACGATTTCAGGACGGGACCACGGCTGAGGCTGACACAGGTTAGTGCTCTCAGGTTATGCCTCATCCATATTTTGTTCCCGCTCGGTTCTTGGAGGAGTCAAGCTCGTCCAAGCGCTCCGACCAAAGTATGTGGCTGACATGAAACTTGCCCGCTGGGGCAAGCAATACAGTCATCGGCTGCGACGGTATTAAATCCACTGTACGACAGCTCATGCTAGGCACCGGTAGCCCGGCCGCGTATCCGCACTTTAGTCATAAAGTTGCCTACCGCGCCCTGATCCCCATGGATCAAGCAGAGCCCGTGTTGGGAACCTTCAAGGCACGCAACCAGCACATGCACACCGGGCCCGGTGCACATCTGTTGCACTTCCCCGTCGCCGGTGGGAAGCTGCTCAATGTTGTCGCCTTTGCGACCGAGCTGGAGGACTGGCCGCTCGGTGATACCAATGGAGTGGGCAACATGACGGCACCAGCTACCCGGGATCAAGTCGTCGCTATCTTCAAGGGTTGGGGCCCGACCGTGACGAACATTGTGTCGATGCTACCTGAACAGCTCGATAAGTGGGCTATCTTCGACACTTACGATTATCCAGCTCCAACCTACGTCAAAGGCCGAGTGTGCCTTGCCGGCGACGCGGCGCATGCTTCGTCGCCACATCACGGGGCAGGAGCAGGAATTGGCGTTGAGGACGGCCTCGCTTTGTGTACGTTGTTGGAAAAAGCTCAGGGGACGCTAGATGCAAGAAGTTGTCTGGGGGCCGTTGATGCTGCCACTATTACGGCGGTCATTGAGAAGGCTTTCTCCGTATACAATGCGGTCCGTCCGCCGCGTAGCCAATGGCTCGTGCAGAGCAGCCGCGAGGTATGCGACATCTACGAGTGGAAGTACCCGAACACTGGAACCGACTGGGACAAATGCCTTGCTGAAATTACCGCACGGTCACACAAGTTGTGGTACTTTGACATCGAGGGTATGCTGAAGGACCTAGATCAAGGTTACAGTGGTGATCCTCTTCTGCCTGCCACCACGTCTGAGGTGGTTGCTCAAGCCGTTAAGGTACACTAGGGGGGGCTTATGGTAAATGTACTTTAAGAAAAGATCCCTACTTCAACCTTAGAAAATCAAGTCTGAAAAGCATCGTAGCTTCTGCATCGAACGTCGCCAGTGACTGAACTCGATGACAGAGTTGAACCATGACACTGAATAGAGCGTCTCGGATAGACAACCGATAATACGGAGTTAACTATCTTGTCAGTTATATGTAGCTGACCAACAGTTTGCTAAAGAAGAATGAAACTTAATTCATGGAGCTACACGCGGCCTTGGACGAATCCGAGTACATTGTTGGCAACGTTTTTGAAGCAGGGCGGGTCCTAGCCTATATATTTTGAAGCAGTCCGCCTTAGTTGCCTACATGTAGTTATAAAGCATCCTTTGGACGGCCTCCCAAGGCTTATTCGTCGTGATGCAATCCGTTAGTTGCACCATTCTCCGTGTCTTGTGTGCTGGCATCATCGTCCATTTCCACCCGGACCCCAAGTTTCTTCTGCAATACATCCATCACGAACTTGAGAAGCGCTCCTGCAGAAGCCTGATTGTGGTAGGCGTCGTTGTAGTTGACCGACAGCGTGAGACGGCCATCAAATGTCCATACGTAGAGTAGCATCTGACGCGTCATAATGCTCACACCAAAGCGAAAGTCGGTTACCCGCACAATGTCGTTTGTCTTCTCACCCGGTGTCGCGGGCTTGCAGTCTAGTTCGTTGTTGTGGCAGTACTGGCCCCCAAGATGCTTCTCAATAACACCCAGGCTACTCAACGTTACGTTGCTGGGTGGGTTCGGCGGTGGTGGCGCGTCAAATAAAGCCTTGGAGTGAAACAGCATGATGAGAGGCAATGCACGCTTGAATCGGGGGCTGCACCACGTGTCCGGATTGTAGAAGGCTGTCAATGCACGAGCCTTCTCGAGAAAGGGAGTTGACATGTCGACTTTGGGTGTTAGTCCTGTGACATATACTCCAACGGTATGGTTCCGACCAGCGTAAGGAGGTCCGAGGCTGGGGCGCATGTTGGCGGAGACGACAGCAGTGTAAGTGTCCTGCCGATCGGAAGATAGGGCGAAGACAGTCTCGGCGAGAGCAGCATGAACGGCCGAGGTGACGCTTACCCTATGGGCCTTGCATGCGAAGACTAGAGCTGATGTGCCGGTCCGTCCGATGACGAGTTGCGCGCGCCGCGGTGCGCCAGGTGGTGTATTCGCGTCCCCGGCATAGGGCAAGCCGCCGGCGTGCACGGCGTTGCGGTGATGCTGGGCGATATAGTCACGCGCAAAGGTCTCCAGGTCGGGGTCATTATTCGTACTTGAAGCCCCGACGGCCTCTTCCAAGGTGGGGGAAAGCTTGTCCATATCGCAAACCTCTGTCTCCGGATTCGTTGGCTTAAAGGGTAGCGTTTGCCCAGCAGCAAGAATGGCGAGGAAACGATCCATCAGCATACACATGCCTATGCCATCAATTCGCCAGTGGGATGCAAGAATAAGCACCTCTGAGCTGGAGGGGAAAAAATACAGGCTTGGAAGATCTCGGATTGGATATACCGCCAGGACATCATCCAGACCTGAAACGGTGGCCGAGCCGTAGGTGAAGGTCTCGTCCGCCCACTTCTGCACAGACGAGCCTGTGGAAAGCCGGTAGGTCTTGGCTGTGAGCCCCTCAGGCAGAACGGCGAGACTAGGAAACTCATATCGCAGAGAAATCCACGAGTTGCGCAGGAGGGAATGCAGGTGATCATCGTTCCTGGCCAAGGAAGATGACGAGCCGAATTCAAGCGTGCAGCTGCAGTAGAGGCCCCAGTTTTCGCGACCCAGCGGTGCAAAAGCTCGGGAGATCTTCCGATACACCTTTTCAAGGCCGCCTAGCTCTTTGCGGAAAACTCCAGGACCTGCGTCGACCCAGGCCATGGTTACGCTTTGCCGGGAGAGGACTGTCAAGCTAAGTAATTGATAGAATAGCACTTGTTGTATTTTCAGTGAAATCGTATTATGAACGGATGGCAGGCTTTTCGGATAAACGCTTGGAGATGCGTATTTTTGAATCAATGGCGCCTCTGGGTATCTATTGTATGGGTATATGGGCAACCGTCCTGCATTGCTCCGGTCCGAATGGACGGTGGCGGGTCTGACAACTCCGGCCCGAAAGTCCGGAACACGCACTCCGTAGCTCGACTCCCAACGGCCATCTATGCACGTTCTAATTCCTATTTCGGAGAGCGTCACCTGAGGCTCTCCTCCTACGCCTTAATTTACGCTTCGTCAACGAGCACCTGGCATCAATGTACATTTCCCTCGTGCTTTCTTGATACTCTCAGCAGTATTGCATTCTGCAGCCACCCGTATTTTTGCCATGCCTTGGGTCAAGTTGTCGTCCTCGCCAGCACATTGGCAAAGAAGCCTGGGAGAGAATGAGCGTATGATCAAGTGGCTTGGCGACCGAAGCCATGCAGTTGACCGGGAACACTGGTCTGTAACGGCCGCCGGCTCCATCGCCATTTCAGGTTCCAGTTCGGAAGCCATCGATAATTGTGTTGCCCCAATTTTTGAGAGCCTTTTGCGCCAGGCTTGGATGCTGTTGCGCTTCCAACACCCCGGCATTGCGGCTACAGCTGGTACAGATACAGTCGACTACGTCGTTCCCGAGGATGCCACGGCCCGTGAGCGATGGGCGGAAGAAACCTTGCATATTATATCTGACCCAAGCATCACGGTAGACGACCTGGTCGCCCAGATGCGCCCCAGCCGGTACACGCAAGGGTTCTTCCTGCAGCATACAAGGCAGTTCGTCCTGCATCTGGCGCATTGGCGTACTGACGGGTTTGGAATCCTACAGCTTTTGAACGCATTTTTTGATGCATTAGCATTAGTCGTCGGCTCCGCCTTGCCTGAGTCACAAACCTTTCGTGACGGGGCCCACGATGCTGTCGCAGATCTGGCCTCCGCTCTACCCTGGGGTGAAGAACATGCCCGGCTAACCGCCAGCATTGAGGAAGCTCTTGACCTTCCGGACGACCCCACGTCGGAAATCCGGGATGCAGCAAAGGAATGCTTCACTACGTTGGCGCTGGTGAAAGGCTCCATTGGCCTTCCGTGCGGAGACACGGCCATGAAGCAAGCAGCCGGCACTCGTGGAGTTCGTCGTACTCTCAGAGAGCCGACCACGAAGTCGATCCTGGAGGCTTGCGATGTAAGAGGCGTGCGGCTGCTCGCTGCTGTACATGCGTCTCTTGCGGTAGTCAACTTTATCGCGGCAGACCATGGCGCCGCTCCAGCAGCATCCAGTATCCACTACACGTCTACGATGCGCTTCTCTCTGCGACCGTATCTGCCGGACATGTTGAGTACTCCGCAGCATGCTGCTGCACTTTATACGGGCGGCTATTTTGCAAAAGTGTCTCCGGAGATGACATGGCAGGATATAGCTACAGAGTATGAATCGAAGTACGCTGCGGGCTTGAGCCACGGGTTCCTGATTGCGCGCAGACACTACGCCAAGCAAGCACTGGAGATGTTTAAGAATCTCTCCAGCTGCATTGCTGCAGGAACCATCGAGAAGCCGCCGCCGCGTAGCGAGATAGACATTTCAAGCGTGGACGACGCTGAAAAGCTGGTGGTGCCATATAGACACATCAACATTCGACACGCCAGCCCCAACGAAGGGAGCAGCAGTCTACTTGTTGCGAGCGGAGAGGAGGAAAAGGGCGTGTTAGAGGTCCAGGATATATGTTTGGGGGTTGAATGTATGGAACGAGAGACATATCTATTCCTATGGACATTCAAGGGACGCATCGAATTGCACTTGGTGTATAACGAAGGTTTCTACGAGTGCTCCTATATAGAAGAGATGCTGCGGAGGGTGGAGTCGACCCTGTTGACAGAGTTGTCTATACGGTGCAGACCTGACACTTTCACATAAATAGCGAGCAGCGGCTACTATGGGTTAGGAAAATCCGCGTCGATAATTTCCTTGAAGGAGGCCTTTGAGTGTGTCTTGTCCGCGTCACCTGGATCAACCCCTCAGTTCGGAAGAGAACCTTCGCAGCCGAGGTAAGGTGGGAGACTCGTGTTGCGATGTTGCAAGCCTCGGCCGTTAGCTCCCCAGTTGTTGTTGCCTACCTCTTTTGGGTAGTACAAGTTGTGGTCGAAAAGCGCAACGATCAGCACTCGAAGGCCTTTGAGCTAACACGCCCATTTGATTCCTTCGACAGCGAGCCCAGAAAACCGTCGACCACGAAACCTAATGCTGTCCGTTGGCGCCATGTTGGAGCGCGATCCAAATTGTCTTCATGCGTCCATCTTACATGTAGGAAGAGAGCTGATGACGAGCCCAAGCTCGCCAGAAGACATTCAGCAGCAAAACGCAAAGTCCTTGACCCCTCACCGCAGCGGGGTTATGCACTCGCATCCTAGTATGGCTCTAAATCCGGTGTTTTTGCTTGCCAGCCCTTTGTCGAGGCTGTCTAGGCCTGAATGATGCTGGAGCGGTGCTGCGCCGCGGCGGGTGGGCTCGGGACTCGGCCTAATGAAGCAGTCCGAATCCACTAGGCAATGCGACCCTACGCCTAGACGAGGTTCACTTTGGCCAGGCCTTACCACATACAGTTTCAGGGCGCTTTTCTCTTTCGTTGTTGGAATCTGGGTTTGGGTTTGTCCCCCGCAAATGCTCCGTCGGCAGATGCAGTTGCTTCCGCACTGCAGCCGCCCCCGCAAGACAGGGGAGGCTTGCCGGTGCACAGACCCGTTATGTCTCTGAGGCGGGCGACAAGGGAGGCGATCATCATTGAGACGGAGCTGAGGAGCTCGGAAAAGAGCAACGACCGGTGAGGAGCGGGCCTCCAGCCGAGGGAAAATACAGCTCTCACTCGTACTAGGACGTGCTGGATCCGACGAGACAACAACATGTGACGGCGTCTCGTTCCCTAGCATACACGTATCGGCCAATCCAGGCTTTAAAAGCTGTTGACGATGCCGTGTCGTTGCATGTTTGTGTCGGTTGGCGCCAAGCAACCTGCGGTAGTTGCTCCCGCTGTTACTCTTGTTGCTGATTTGGTCATTCCCTTATCAAGACATCTGCCGACTTGAGATCTGACTACATCGAGCCTCTGTGCGCAACATCATGGCTACCTTCTCTCTCGGCCGGGCGGCGTTATTGATCTTCTGGGCGGCGGGAGCTTTGGCGGCGCCTCCGTCCGACCCCGGGGCGCTTCTGCATGACCGCTCGGGCCCTGCGCCGCCCAGCAAAGACGCCTTCTACGCCGTGCCCGACGGCCTTGACCGCGTGGACCCGGGCACCGTCCTGCGACATCGCGCCCCGCCGTCGCCCATCGCTGCCTTTGGACTGGACCCGGTTCAACTGCAAGCCAGCCACCAGATCCTCTACCGCACGACTGACAGCCTGGGCGCCGCGACGGCGACGGTGCTGACAGTGCTGGTGCCGCATGGAGCCGACTTTACCAAAGTACTGTCGTACCAGGTTGCCGAGGACGCGGCGACTATCGACTGCGCGCCGTCGTACGCGCTGCAGCTGGGCTCGGCGACGGGCCCGCTGCTGGGCACCATCGTAACGCAGGCCGAGCTGTTGCTCATCGAGGGCGCGCTCGAGCAGGGCTGGGTCATCATCCTTCCCGACTTCCTCGGCCCACACGGCTCGTTCCTCGCCAACAAGCTCTCCGGTCACGCTGTCCTCGACGGCATCCGCGCGGCCATCAACTCGGCGTCCTTTACCGGCATCAGTGCGCAGCCCCGGGTCGCCATGTGGGGATACTCGGGAGGCAGCCTGGCTTCGCTCTGGGCCGCCGAGCTGGCGCCGACGTACGCGCCGGAGCTGAAGATTGCCGGCGCGGCGGTGGGCGGCACGGTGCCTAACATGACCACCGTTGTCACCACCATCAACAAGGGCCCCTTTGCGGGCTTCATCCCCACGGGTGTGCTGGGACTCGCGAGCCAGTACGCGGAGCTGGGGCCCGTCATCGACCAGCACCTGCAGCCGCAGTATCGAGATCTCTTCTATAAGGTGCGCAGCCAGTGCCTCGCCGCCGACACCGTCGACTTCCTCTTCAAGGACGTGGTGGGCATGTTCGACGACCGCAATCTCGTGTACACGAATCCGACGGCCGTTAAGATCTTGAACGAGAACGCGCTCGGAAAGTCGACGCCGCGGATCCCGCTCTTCTGGTACAAGTCGACGGGCGACGAAATCAGCCCCGTTGGCGAGTCGGACGCCCTGGTGGCCAAGTACTGCAACGACGGCGCGTCCATTCAATACCTGCGCGACATCGCGAGCGAACACGCCAGCATGGCCATCACGGGTGCGCCCAGGGCGCTGTCGTGGCTCAAGAACTTGATGGATGGCCGCGTGCACCAGCAGGGGTGCTCCAAGGAGACGGTGATTTCGTCGCTGTTCGACCCGAGCACGCTGGAGATTTTGCCCATGTTCATCATCGATGCGCTACTAGACTTGCTGGGCAAGCCGGTCGGGCCCATCGTGTTTGGTTAATGACGAGAGATACGCCTGTCCGCCTCGGCGATGTACAGATGTCTGCGAATATACTTCATCGTAGATCCCGCGCGTTTATGCGAAATGTCCGCGAGCTGGTGTGAATTATAAATGACTAGCCCTCGTGTCAACGATAACCGCAGTCTTTTCAAAAACCTAGTAGGGGCCCTCAGGGCTTGGACTTAATGAACTCTGTATTCGTAGCCATCATCTCGCGAACGTGATGAGTCGATCTGACGCACCTGCATGAGTAATATAGGCCACAGCCGACCCCATGGCTTGCGCTCCGCCCGTGATTGGCCGCTTCGCGCACCAGCCAGCCTCTGAATCACCGCGTGCCACCGGGTCAGCATCCCGCGTTGCCGTCCGGCTCCTCATCAGCCGTCCGACGCCTCGACGTTGCTCCTCGACTCCGTCTCGACCATCCTCTCCATCATCATTCCTCGGTGAATTGGAGCCCAGGTTAGGCTGTAATCCGATCTCGACAACACCTGCCATCGTCTCAATTCTGCTCCACGGTCGGAACCCCGTCCACGCCCCCCTGATGGCCATCTACAACGCCGTCCCTCCTCCGGAGGAGCTTCTCGCGAACACCACAGTGGCTGCGCATACTCCATCGACGCCGGTCGTCAACGGCGCCATCGACATTGACGCCTGGACCATCTCGGCACTGCAATCGCTCAGCGTCTCCCCCGTCGCACGCGGGACCGGCACTCCTCTGGCGATCCCGATCGACGAGCGCAAAGCAGCGGCCGCTAAGGAAGCTACGCGAACAGTCACCTTCAGCAAGGCGGCGACGCCTGAGACGCCTCGTCGCCCTCCGTCTCGACGCGACAGCCAGGCCCGGCGCGAAGCGGTGCTGAAGGGCAACGAGGGCAGCCGGCAACGTCGGCGCTGGGAGAATGGTGCTGACTGACCCAGCCAAGTACTTGGAGAGTTCGCGTCGCTGACCTGATGTGTAGACCGTCTCGTGGGCGTCCCTAACGTCCAGCCGCCCCAGCCTGCCGACTGGGAGGTCCATCCCACGCATCCCATCCACCGCGTGCCCTACCAGCTCGCCCAGTTCTGGGACCACGGCGCCCGCCAGCGCGCCGAGGAGAAGGCCGCAAAGCTGCAGGCCGCGCGCAAGAAGCAGCAGCGCAGCGCCGGCAGCGCCACAGGCCTCGGCGCCGGCGAGGTGCCTCGCGACCTGCGCGAGACCGCCAAGCGCGTCCCCGCCGTCCGTACTTGGATCCGCGGTCTTGAGGAGCCTGTGCGCCGCTTCCTCGCTTCCGAGCAGGACCGCCGCCGGGCGCAGCAGGAGGACGACAGCGCAGCGGAGGGCATGGATTCCGAAGATGAGGAGATTGTCTTTGTCGGCCGCAGCGGCGCCATGAGGGAGCTGCGGGAGAAGCGCGAGGCGCGGTACAGGATGGCGCGACGGGAGGTGCATCACGAGACGGTCGACTCGGGCGTGGTGTTTGACTCGTTTGGCGACGGCGAGGATGCCGCTTACAAGTATGACTCCCTGTTGCGAAGCGATCATCAAGGATGTGAATGCGATGCTGACTTTCTTCGACAGGCGTTGGCTCACTCACGCCATCTCGGATTACTACGGCCTCGCCTCTCGATCCGTCACCCTGGCGCATGCATCAAATCGTATCGTCTATATCGGCCTCAAGCAGGTCCATCAGCGCACTGGGCCTCCTCTCACCAAGCTTCCTCGCCCTCTGTGGGAGTTATGTTGAGCTTCGCATATAAACACGTGCCATTTGTTACAGGTAAACGAGGGTTTTTGTACAAGGACGTATAGAGTGCCGAGACGGGCTTGACGGGGCAGATCCGAGGGCAAAGACTTAGAAAGCATATAATGCTAAGCACGGGCGATCCTTTATGTGTGGCCCGGCGCCGTACTTCCAGTCTGCCGCCACGCGCTCTGGTGCAGGTCAACTCCACTGTCGATCCAACCTCTCGCTGCATCGAAGCAGGACCTTCTGCCCTCCCAGCAGCTGTCCGTACTTGGAGACCCTTGTGCGGGGTGCCATCACGAGGTATTGTGCCAGGCCCGCGTTGCCAAACTCTTCAAATAGCGTCCTTGAGATGATCTGCGCTGCGACGACGTTCATGCCGGCTCGCCGCAAAAGCAACTCCCACGTCGAATCTTCCGCTGATATGAACCGCGCGAGAGCAACAGATGGCATGCTATGCCGGCACATTATGGATAAGATCCACTTCGAAAGCGTCTTGGTAGCTCCGGGAACGAGATAAGTTTTCACATTGCCTTCAAGGCTCAACGTGAAGCGAACAAAGTCGGCATATGCCGTCACATCCGAAGCAGACAAGCTGCCAACAAACTCCCCAGCCGGATTAGACTCCGAGACGAGGACAACGAGTGCTTCATACTTGTGGCTGATCTTCTGGACGCGCTCGCGCAGAGGCGTCTGCGTTTTTGATCCGGGGAGCGATTTTTGTTCAACCTTTAGAAGAGTCGTAACGATGACTCCCGTGCTCGGAGGCAGTGAAATATCCGCTTCGAATGTTAGCATTGAGACGATCTTTTGGGAAAGCGCAGCTCCAGGGCCCGAAGCGAACGTCTCAAATTGAGAGTAATCTCGATCCAGCAGCATGTGCGGTGGCCACGACTCCTCCAGTTGTCGAACAATGAATGGTTCGAGGGTTAAGGCAATGATGCAAGGGCCTTTGTCTGTCGGCAAGTCCATCTCGAGTACTGGAACTGGAACTTGGTCTGGCTCAGGAGCAAGGACAAGTGGCGACCTATTGTTCATCGTGGGAGTTGGCGCCCTAGCAAGACTCGGGGCAGATGTCTCTGCCGCAGAATCCTGCAGATGAGTGGTCCGAGGCTGTTTTACGGCGCGCAAGTCCATGAAGCCTGCCAACAAGATGCTTGTCGCGCTCGCGTCTGCGGATTTCGGAAATAGGGCATCGCCATCATTTACTGCCCTGCGTCGGATGAATTGGGAACTTCCTTGAAGATCGACATCCTTTGTAGTAGATAACTGCCGCCGTTTACTTGGCCTGTGCTCGGTGTCAGCAGCAGAAGATGAGTCATGAGACAGCGCATTGTTTATTGTCGGAATGAAGGATTCAACTTCTTCAATCTCCTCGTCCTCCTTGAGGTCTATGATAGATGGCTGTTGAGACATCTTGATGTACCTTGCGCTTCCAGCTGGAGAAGTTGGGCTGTCAGCCGTTAGATGCCCTGCGCTGGCGGTTCCCGCGTCCAATTCTTCACCCACGCTTACAGCACAGGTGCCGTTGGGAATCGGCGTCCACTTCAGCGAACTCTCAAGACGAGCATCTCGGGAAACTTTGGGTAGATGGCAGGTTGTCGACAGCTTGGATTGAAGCCATGACAAGTGCTCCCGAGAAGTCCAACCTTTGTTGAGCCATTCGGGCTTCGGGAGTGCGAAATTCAAGACAGGCACGGGTACCCGTGATATTGAGTCAGAAGGATCCAGCCGCTCTTGCTCAACCAAATTGACAGAACGTAGCTGCCGGCTGACCAGTAGACTTTCAAACGCGTCCTCAAAATATATGGTCTTGGAGTTCGCCTGGGATGGCAACTCTTCCGCATCACTGCAAATCGGTAGCTCCACATTGGCAAGCACATCAGTGTTGCTTCGCGAATCTGAGCTTGAAAGCATGATAGGAACCTCCAGGGCCATATGCTGAGCCGCAAGACGCGCTGCATCTCCCACTTTGTCAGGCATTGGGGGAGACGATCTCACTCCTGCTGACGGCGCGACAATATCGGAATCGATGCACCCAGGCTTCTCAAGCAGAGTGTCACGGGCCACAGGGCTACTTGGCTCGGATGTAAGGTCGATGACTGTCACTTCGCCCTCGGGAACGAAATGAGACGCAGCACTAGACAACGGCGAGAGAGGTGGCGTAATGGCCTCGACGTACGTTCTTCGTGCCTGCCCTCGTAAGCGAAGTTGTGTGACATTGCCTTCTAGCCGAAACATACTAAGCCGCTGCTCGCTTCTGAAAGTGACGAGCTTCGGTGAATAGCCTGAGGGCTGATATCCTGTTCGTCCAGCGATTCTGCTTGCTGCAGGAGTTCAATGCCTTCCTGCTCTAATTCACGTTCGAGCATGGAGTGAAGCTTGTGAGATGCGGACGGAAACATCAGGCCCTCATCCTGCTCGGTCTTGGCCGGGCTTAAAGGCAGCCATTCAGTCGCAAGATGGCAAGACTGCTTCGACGAAATTTCATCGAGATACTCTTGGACATCCAGCTGGGGAACTGATCCGACATCTAGATCGTCAAGGGGGACAAGGAGGTCTCTGACACTCCACGGCGTCGAGATTGATGGTTGCACCGGAGAGCTTGAGGAGCTGCACAAATCATCCGGGGTGCCCTCCTGTTGGTCGATGGAGGCGTTCAAGTCAATCGTCGGCTGAGGTATGGAGCACACCTTCAGCCCGGACTGCGCGACAAGTCCGTCTGACGCAGTCTCATAAGCAGTACTGTGGATGTACCCGACATGGTCCTCGAAGCAAAAGGGTCGACGTCGGTGGTCTCGAAAACAATTGGAGCGGAGGCCGTACTCGGCAGCTGTTTCGATCTTCTGAATGTGAGCCATTCTGTAGTATTGCGAAGCTTTGGACCCGGGGTCATGGTGAGAGAGGCGATTGGTGATGTTGGCCAGACTTCACAAACTGAGACCTCGTAGTAGGCCTCTAGCAATGGGCGGTTCCCTGGCTTTGGCCTGCCATTTGAAGGTAACCTGCCTCGTTTGTTTGGGATATGGAAGGAACAACACTACCCGTGTGCCTTCCACGAGGAACCTCAGGAACTTCCGGAGTCACCTGATGGTTTCCATTGTTTCACTTCGGGTAAAATGGAACTTCCAATTATATTCCTGGAACCTGTGGTCCAGCACAACATGTTTTTCTGCTTACGCGTGCTATCCGGCGCGGAGCCTCAGAGTGCCATTTTAGCTGCAACTGGCTTCGAGACGTTGCGAGCGCGGCTCCAACCGACAGGCCAGGCACCCCGCCAACAAGCGCTATACCCACAGGGTCCAGCCACTGGAGTTAGCTCCAGCCCCGCTACTCGTCCTAACTCCGACGCGCAGTGACGCACGACACTTCGGAAGTTCGGTCCCTCCACAGCTGAGGATGAAGCTCCTCAGATAGCTCTCCTCGAGGGCAACGCACCGTCGCCATCACGCGTCTCTCTCTGCGCCGGTGACCAGACATGGCGTACGTTGCTCCGGTGCACAAGCCGACGAGCATCCGGCACGCGCTGCGCATCAGATTCCTGTCGCCAGACCACGAGGATCTAGTCGTCGCGTAAGTGCTTGCTTCTGCCCTGTGCACCGTCGTGCCTCGTCGCTCGATACTAATCTGATGCCTCCAGTAAGGCGAATCGGCTGGAGATATGGCGCCTCACCGAGGATGGCATGACCTGCCTCCACACCAAGCTTATTTATGGCACAATATCAATGCTGCAGCGGCTGCAGCCCAAAGACTCCGACATGGACCTCCTGTTCATTGGCACCGATCGCTTGCAATACTTTAACGTCGCCTGGAACACCGAGACGAATCAGCTAGACACTATCGAACAGACAATAGAGGACACCGCGGAACCGTACATGCGCCACTCCCAGAGCCAAAACAAATGCCTTGTGGACCCTACGGGCAAGTTCATGGCCATGCACCTCTGGGAGGGCGTATTGAACGTGTTTCGTCTGCCCACCCGCAAAGGCGTCACGACCAAGCTAGTCGCGCTTGACCAAGTCCGACTGACGGAGCTGTGGATGAAAGCTAGCACATTTCTTCATAGCCGCACAGGCCACCCGCGTATCGCCTTCCTATACAAGACACAGCTCGACCAGGAGGAGGCTCGGATTGCCATTTACCGGCTGACAAAGGACGACCGTGGCGCCGAAGTGTCAAAATTTGATCCGCATAAAGAGCGGGAGCTGGATCAGGTCATCCAGGACCCGTATGCGTCCATGTTGATCCCAGTCCCATTCGTCGAAGAAAAGAGATATCACGTCCGGAATAATGAGGGTGCCAGAGCTCATCTTGGTGGAGTCTTGGTTGTCGGTGAGACGCTTCTGACGTACTTCGACAGCTTGACATACTCGAGCGTCTCCTCGGCCCTTCAAAGTCCAAAGATCTACGTTGCATGGGCCGAATACGATGGCGTGCACTATTTTCTCGCCGACGACTACGGCCGCATGGATCTCCTGACCATTGAAACGACAACAGAATCAACTGGAGTTGTTGTAACGGGCATGTCTGTCGCTCCCATGCGATTTCAAGATTCTTCGACGCTCACCTCGCGGGCCTCGAGCCTGGTGTGTATGAGCGACAACATGCTCTTTTTGGCATCACATCATGGCGATTCCCAGCTGCTCCGCATCGACATTGCATCCAGAACAATGGTCCTGGTCAAGACGTTGTCCAATAATGCACCAATTCTAGACTTTGCGATCATGGACATGGGCAACAGAGAGGGAGATAGCCAGCTGGGAAATGCCTTCTCCTCGGGCCAGGCAAGGATCGTTGCTGGCTGTGGTGCATACCGTGACGGAAGTTTACGAAGTATCCGCAGCGGCGTCGGCCTTGAGGATGAAGGCATCCTCGATGAGATCCCGGGCACACGAGGCCTCTTTACTCTTTGCTCATATGGCTCGACAAAGGTCGACACCCTCGTGATATCATTCATCGCCGAAACGAGGGTTCTCAGATTTGATCCGAACGATGGCATAGAGGAGCTCTATTCGTTCCAAGGCATGGCCTTGGACAGGGAGACACTGTTTGCGGCCAACATCCCGTCTGGTCTGTTACTTCAGATAACACCCCTATCAGTTGCTCTCTTGGACCCCGAGAGCGGTGTTGCCGTTTCCATGTGGAATCCTCCCGAGGGCAAGGTCATCACAGCCGCTTCTGCCAACACGAAATGGGCGTTGCTTGCCGTCGATGGATCCACGGTTGTATCCCTGAACCTCCTCAACAACTTGGCAGCAGTAATCACCGATGCCGCTGGAGCCTCGACTACGCAGCAGCTTGAACAGATATCGTGTCTACACGCTGGTAGAGAGCCACAGGACCTCGGCGTTATTGGATGGTGGACTTCTGGAACGTTTTCGGTCGTGGACCTCTCTACTCTGAAACCGCTTCACGGGGAGTCGCTGAGACGGACTGAGGATAGTGCCTCGGTCCCCAGGGATATTGCACTGGTTCAACTCCATCCACCTGACGTTGCTGGTCCAACACTTCTCATCGCCTTAGAAGACGGGAATGTGGTGACATTCAACGTTTCAACGAAAGGCTTCGCGTTATCTGGCCGCAAGAGCGTGATTCTTGGCAGCAGCCCCGCCAGACTGCACATACTCCCACAAGATGACGGGATCTGCAACGTCTTCGCCACCACCGAACACGCAAGTCTCATATACAGTGCCGAGGGCCGGATCATATACTCTGCAACAACAGCCGATGACGCAACGTACGTGGCGCCTTTTGACTCCCTAGCCTTTCCCAGCTCCATCATTTTGTCGACGGACAGGCATATACGGCTATGCCACATTGATATTGAACGCCTCACGCATGTCAAAACCTTACCAGTACAAGAAACCGTCCGAAGGGTCGCCTATTCTCCAGGACTGAAGGCTTTTGGCCTGGGTTGCATCAAAAAGGAGCTTATTCACAACGAAGAAGTTATTACAAGCACCTTCAAGCTTGTGGATGAAATCATTTTCCAGCAGCTCGGAAAGCCCTTCGTGCTGAACGCCTCGTCCTCGCTCGAGATGGTCGAATGCGTTATCCGTGCTGAATTGCTCGATAGCAGCGGCACCCCTGCAGAGCGATTCATAGTCGGCACAAGTTTCATTACTGACGATGACACAACGGAAGATGGTGACACGCGTGGGCGTATCTTGGTTCTTGGCGTTAGCGAAGATCGACAAGTCTACCAAATTGTGTCGCACAACCTCAAGGGCGCATGCCGTTGCTTGGGGGTCATGGGCGAACATATCGTGGCGGGCCTCTCCAAGACTGTCGTCGTTTACAGCTACGATGAAGAGACCACGGTATCTGGTTCTCTGCAAAAGCTTGCAGCATACCGACCGGCATCTTTCCCCGTCGACCTGGATATCTCTGGCAACATGATTGGCGTCGTCGACCTCATGCAGTCTCTTGCTCTGGTTGAGTTTATCCCTCCTCAGGAGGGAGGCCGGGCAAAACTAGAGGAGCGGGCAAGGCACTACCAGCCAGGGTGGGCAACTTCTGTATGCCACTTGGATGACGAAAGATGGCTGGAGGCGGATGCACAAGGGAACATCATCGTTTTGAGGAGAAACTTGGAGGCGCCGACAGAGCAGGATCGGAGAAGGCTGGAGATTACGAGCGAGATGAATATTGGGGAGCAGATCAATCGGATCCGCAGACTGCACGTCGCGCCCAACGAGAATGCCATTGTCTCACCGAAGGCATTTCTTGGATCGGTAAGCAGCTGGAGACTGCCATATGCTTACAACCATACTAACGAGCACCTCTGCAGATTGACGGGACGCTCTATCTCTTCGGAGACATATCGGCTAAATACCAGGATCTCTTGATGACTTTTCAGAAGCGGCTGCAAGAGTACATTTACGTACCTGGCAATATCCCCTTTGACCTGTGGCGGGCGTTCCGGAACCAGACGCGGGAAGGCGACGGGCCGTACCGGTTCGTGGACGGCGAGATGGTGGAAAGGTTCTTGGATTTGGATGAAGAGAAGCAAGAACTGATTTGCGACGGGCTTGGGCCAAGCGTGGAGGACATGAGGAACATGATTGAAGAGCTGAGGCGGTTGCATTGAATAATGAGCTCCGCAGGGCATACAGGTAGACGATGACCGGCTGGGAGGGCGTGTACAGATAGAACATGCACACTACGGGGTCTGCGATCCAACTGTGTCGTATTTTGATGCGTCCGATGTTGCATACCTATGTTATAAGAAGCCCCGGGAAGCACTTTATAAACCTATCAATTGCTGTGAAGCTTTCCAGATGTAACTGCACTCGGTACAGGTGTGAAAGTGGCACGATCAGCAGCAAAAGGTACGTACCGCGGGAGAGTCCGGAGGCGTGCGATTCGGCCACGCAGCCAATCAGGGGCCGCCAATTTCCGAGCTGCGAGCTGGTTGGCGGCCTGAGGCCACCACTCCAGCAGCCAAAACTTTCGGCAAAGCATCATCACAGCCGGTTGAACCACCCGCAAGGAGGAAAAGACCTCAACTTCAGCAACCCGCCGTCAGCACCAACCGCCGCCCGACGCATCCTCCACCCCCTCCCTCCACAATGGCGACTCTCTCGACCGCATCCCGCCTGTGCCTGCGCTCGGCCGCGAAGCCGGTCGTGCCGGCGGTGCGCGCCCTCAGCTCGACGGCCATGCGGCCGGACAGCGCCGGCGCCGCGTCGTACACGAGCCCCTTCAAGGGCGGCGAGTCCAAGGGCAACAAGATCCCCGACTTTGGAAAGTACATGTCCAAGAACAGCGAGGGCAGCAACAAGGTCTTCTCCTACTTCATGGTCGGTGCCATGGGTGCCATCACCGCCGCCGGCGCCAAGAGCACTGTTCAGGGTACGTGCGTGGCAGCAAGGCTGTCGAGGAGCGCCATTGGGCTCGCTGAGGCCCGCATGGTGCTTTCGATGGCGGCTTGCGATGCTCAATTGATGTCAATGGATGGGTGCTGATGCGTGGCGCACAGAGTTCCTTGTCAACATGTCGGCC
Organism: Tolypocladium amazonense; assembly: GCA_024340795.1. NCBI lineage: Eukaryota > Fungi > Ascomycota > Sordariomycetes > Hypocreales > Ophiocordycipitaceae > Tolypocladium > Tolypocladium amazonense. The sequence goes on from JALHCE010000017.1 coordinate 73,876, forward strand.
TCCGCCGACGTTCTGGCCATGGCCAAGGTCGAGGTTGACCTGAACGCCATTCCCGAGGGCAAGAACGTGCGTATCTCTATGCAGCCTGCTTAGGCGGAGAATCTTCTAACGGCGTTGCCAGGTCATCATCAAGTGGCGAGGAAAGCCCGTCTTCATCCGACACCGAACCCAGGACGAGATCGACCAGGCCAACAAGGTCAACGTTGCCTCCCTCCGCGACCCCCAGACCGATGACGACCGTGTCAAAAAGCCTGAGTGGCTTGTCATGTTGGGTACGAATCCCTTCCAAATGTGACGGCGGCTGCTGTCGGGCACACATTCAAGATATATGAAATTCGGTGCTAACCACTCTGCAGGCGTCTGCACGCATCTGGGCTGTGTCCCCATCGGCGAGGCCGGCGACTTCGGCGGCTGGTTCTGCCCCTGCCACGGCTCCCACTACGACATCTCTGGCCGGATAAGGAAGGGACCCGCCCCCCTCAACCTCGAGATTCCCGAGTACGACTTCCCCGAGGAGGGCAAGCTGGTCGTTGGTTAAGCGCTGCTGTTCGGGTGTACGAGTATGGGGTGGCGGTCTCGAGCGGTCGACGGATAGAATCAAGGGGCAGAGACGAGGAAACGTTCAGAGTAGGAGGAAAGCATTCACGTCCCTTGGTGGGCGCCACTCCTGTTTTCTTAGACGAGGGCTACGCACATTGTATAAAAATACAACGTTCTACCAATCTTTCTGTTTGTCACCAGAGGGCGCATCCGGTGAGCCATCTTTGATGAATGAGCTCTCGGCGCGCGTGGCAAAATCACGTGGCGTTGATCACGGGTGTTTTAAATCTTGGTCATGCGTAACACAGTTCTATTCGACAGTTTATTTCAACACCTTCTAATGGCCGTGCCCGTCATCCTCCTTCTGCTCCGGGTCCAGCTTGATGAGGGTATCAATTCGCATGATGCTGATGCAAGCCTCGACGGCGCTCTTGAGTTGCCGCACCTTGCTCATGCTGGGCTCGAGAACGCCGAGCTTGAGCTCGTCCACCACCTTGCCGCGCATGAGGTCCAGGCCGTAGTTCTTGTAGCCCTTCTTGCGAGCAATGGTCTTCTCGTCTTCGCTGCCGTCACCCTCCTGGATGCGTTGTGACAGCGCGTGCCGTGAGCGGAGCTGGGCGACGAGCTCTGCGCCGTCCTTGGCGGCGTTGATTGCCAGGGTCTTGGGAACGATGAGGAGGGACTGGGCGAACTCGCCAATGGCAAGCTGCTCTCGGGAGCCGACGGTGCCAGCAAACTCCTCGAGGTAAATGTGAAGAGCAGTCTCGACGGCACCACCGCCGGGGACGATGCTGCCGCTTTCTAGCGTCCTCTTGACAGCGCACAGAGAGTCATGGACGGAACGCTCCATCTCATCCAGGGAGAAGTCGTTGGGGCCGCGCAGGATGATGGATGCGGAGGAATGAGCCTTGGTTCCCTTAATGAGGATGCACTCATCGTCAGAAATGCGCTCCTGGCTGACCTCCTCGGCGTGGCCCAGGTAGGACGGGTCGAAGCGCTCGTCGCCGTTGAGATCAGACAGGGTGCTGAGGAGGGTGCCACCAGTGGCCTTTGCAATTCGTCGCAAGTCCTCCTTCTTGCATCTCCTGACACCCATGGCGCCTTTCTCGACAAACGTCTTCAATACCAGGTCATCAATGCCCTTAGTCGTCAGGATGACGTTGGCGCCTGCCTTCAAAATCATCTCGACGCGCTCGAGGACCATGCCGGCCTCTCGGGCGCGAATCTGCTCCAGTTGCTGAGGGTCGTCGACCAGGATCTGAACGCCCATCTTCATCCTCTCCTTCTGCAGGTTCATATCCAAGATGGCAATCTTTGCGTCCTTGATGTGGGTAGGCATGGCCTGCGAGGCGACGGTGCAGTTCAGGGCGTAGCCCTTGACCAGAACGGACTCGAGGACACCCTTGCCGTGGGCCTTGAGGATGTTGACCGCCTTGACGGGGTACTTGACCTCGTTCCTGTTGTTCGTCGACTTGACGGCCAGCATGGCATCGACGACCATGTTGGCGAAGAAATCGGAGTCGGCGCCGATGATCTTGCTGGACATGGACGTCTTGGCGATGCTGAGGAGGGACTCGCGTCCCAGGTTCTCCACCTTGATGCTGACATTGTCGTTGAGATATTTGACGGCCTCGCGGAGAGCCAATCGGTAGCCGGTGATGATGGTCGTGGGGTGGATGCGGTTCTTCATGAGCTCGTTGCCCCTCCGCAGAAGCTCGGCAGCAATCAGGACGACCGACGTCGTGCCGTCGCCGACCTCCTTGTCCTGCTGCTGTGCCAAGTCCACCAAGATCTTTCCAGCCGGGTCTTCGACGTCGAGCAGGCTGAGAATCGTGGCGCCGTCGTTGGTCACGGTAACGTCCTGCTGGAGTGTGAGGGGCCTGCTCTGCTAAGGGGGGGAAGAGACGGGAGTTGCTTACACCAATGTCGTCCACCATCATCTTGTCGAGGCCGCTGGGGCCGAAAGAGCTCTTTACAACATTGGCAATCGCCTGAGTGGCCAGAACTGCGACAGGTTAGCAAGCTGCCAGCCCCTCGCTGCGCAGATGGTGCTCATACCGTTCTGGTCGCGGATGTCGGACCCCGAGATCTTCTGGCCGCCGAGGAACAGGGTGCCGTTCCGGGGCTGCTCGAACATGGACGCCATGGCTGCAGCTGTCCAACGCGTCAGGCGGCTTGTGAGATGCTGCGAGTCGGCGACGCTGGGAGGACTGTGACGAAATTGAAGTGTGCCTGGAGTCGCTTCGTTGGAGCCAGCGCGAGCTAGCTCCAGTGCCGCCGCAATCTGCCCCTCGACACTTTTTCGCCGGAAGCTGGGATTCTTCCAGCTCCGGGGCGTGTGGCGCTGGGTTGGGGGCATCGGGGCAGCTGCGGCTGGCGCCCAGACCCTGGAGCGGCGGCGGCGCTGATTGGACAGTGCACGTGTCGGCCTGAATTTTTGCCCATTTTGTGCCCCGATGCCCCTCTTTAGATAGGGAAGGCACATGGCGGGGCAGTTGCCGCCACACGACAAAAGAGTCACCACTCTCTTCCTTGGGCGAAGATCCGGCCACGGCCTGACTGCACGCACTCTCGTGACTCACCTGCGTGCACGATTGTTGGCTATTACAGCGAGTATCCGCGGATCTGTGCTGTAGCATTCTCTCTCTCGTCAATTTCGACACCGTTGCCACCATGGACGGCGCCGCCGAGCAATCCAAGAGCGCCCTGAAGAAGGCTGAAAAGCAGGCCAAGTTGGCCGCCGAGAAGGCGGCCAAAGCCGCGAAGAAGGCCAGCCTCCCCGTCGTCGGGGGCAAGAAGACGGAAGACATCATCGGAATCACCGTCTCCAAGGAGGAGAACTTCCCAGCATGGTACCAGGAGGTGGTGCTGAAGGCCGACATGGTCGAGTACTACCAAGAAATTTCTGGTTTCTTTGTGCTGCGTCCCTTGGCCATGCACGTCTGGGGCGAGATTCGCAAGTGGTTCACGGGCCACATCGAGGAGATGGGCGTCGACGAAGTCAGCTTCCCTCTTTTCCTGTCCTCCAAGTCGCTTGAGAAGGAGAAGGACCACGTCGACGGCTTCGCGCCCGAGCTTGCCTGGGTGACCAAGGCGTGAGTTCTGCCCTGTTCCCCCATGCTTGCGCTTTTCAATTGAGACAATGCTGACTTTTTGGATTAGCGGTGACAAAGACCTCGAAGTCCCGGTTGCGATCCGTCCCACCTCCGAAGCCGTCATGTATCCCTACTACTCCAAGTGGATTCGCAGCCATCGCGATCTTCCTCTGCGACTGAACCAGTGGAACTCTGTGGTGCGGTGGGAGGCTAAGCAGACGACTCCCTTCCTTCGAACACGAGAGTTCCTCTGGCAAGAGGGCCACACTGCCCACTTGACCGAGGACCTGGCTGGAAAGGAGGTCTTGGAGATCTTGGAGTTGTACGCCGGTGTGTACGAGCAGCTGCTTGCTCTCCCCGTTGTGCGTGGTCGCAAGACGGAGAACGAGAAGTTCGCTGGAGGCTACTACACTACCACTGTTGAGGGCTACGTCCCAACCAACGGCCGAGGTATTCAGGGAGCCACCTCGCACTGCCTGGGTCAGAACTTCAGCAAGATGTTCGACATTACTGTGGAGGACCCCAGCAACAAGGGCTCGCACATCAACGTGTGGCAAAACTCGTGGGGTCTGTCGACCCGCGTTATTGGTGTCATGATCATGGTCCACGGTGACAACAAGGGCCTGGTGCTCCCTCCTCGCGTCGCCAAGGTCCAGACCATCCTGGTCCCCGTTGGCATCAACAAGAGCACTACCCCTGAAGATCGGAAGAAGCATGAGGACCAGGTTGCTGAGATTCGAGCCACCCTGAGGAAGGCTGGCGTTCGTGCCGAGTCTGATTGGAGAGAGGGCTACACCCCGGCGTGGAAGTTCAACGACTGGGAGCTCAAGGGCGTCCCCCTGCGACTTGAGTTTGGCCCCAAGGATGCTGCCAAGGAGATCGTCAGCTATGCGCGGAGAGACACCGGCGAGAAAGGCACCATCCCCATTGCCGAAGTTGGAACCAAGGTCCCTGAGCTCTTGGAGACCATCCAAAAGGACATGTACACCAAGGCCGAGGCTTCTTTCAGAGAGCACCGCCTTAAGATTACCAAGTGGGAAGAGGTTCTTCCTGCGCTCGACAACAAGAATGTCGTCCTCATCCCATTCTGCCTGGACGGCAAGTGCGAGGATCGCATCAAGGAGCTGACCACCCGTGTCGAAGACACGTCTGATGTTCCCGAAAACCAGAAGCTCCCCTCCATGGGCATGAAGAGTCTCTGCATTCCGTTTGAGCAGCCTGAGGGGGATGAGCTTGTGCCTGGCGAGACGGCCTGCCTCAACCCTGAGTGCAAGGACAAGGCTCAGAAGTGGGTCATGTTTGGCCGAAGCTACTAGACAGCGTTGTTTGGCCGAAGCTATACTGCTCGTAGACAGCGTTGCATGACTGATCCGGGGTCATTGGGCGGGGAGTGTATAGGAGTCTGAATGCATGGATGGGGTCATGATTTACGTCTTGCGACTGCACATGAAATTAAGGACCGCAAGACGGGGAGTGAGGATGAATGGGATCATGATTATGATGAATCTAATGTCTATTGTCGCCTCTAGTGGTGAAGTGGTGTACGATGCATGCTCATCCCGTCCCTCAGCACCACTCGAACTTTTCGTTCGCGACCCATTCGACATTTGCCACGGTGGCCTGTCCCAACCATCGGAGACTGGGGATGCTCGTGCTCTCCCGGACCACGAACTGAGCCTCCAAGTCGGCGATGCGGGCAACCAGTCTCTTGATCCTCTCATCGGGGTTCCACATGCTAATGTTGGAGCATAGCCACTCCCGAGCTTCGGTCTGGGCCGCTCCAATGACGGCCCGAATGGCCCTGGACAGTTCCTCATCCGATATCTCGTCGTTCTCGACCACAAACCGAAGAATATTGAGCGTGTTCTTCTCGGGATGCTCCTTGCCCCCAGACTGATTGCGTTCCCAGTAAGCCCAGACGCGGAAGCCAGGGTTCTCTTGGGGCGTGTAGACGGCGCCGTGGACCGTGGGGGCCTTTGCGAAAAGGTGGTTGGACATGAAGGTCTGGCGGGTAAAGTGCCACTGCAGGGTGGCGAGATCAGGGATGATGGCTATGCGGGTTGTCTCCAAGTCACTGGAGACGCCAGAGAGTTTCTCACGCAAGGATTGCTCGTCTCGCTGGGTCAAAGACGGCAGATCTACCTCAAGAATGGGCTTGACGTGAGAGGACGGCTCAGCTAAGGTCGTGGCGGGCTTGGCAGGGAAAGACAAGTGTGCACTTTCATATGGCATCCAGCCCAGTGAGGCGTAGAAAGCCTTGCCGATATCAGAAAATAGCACGGAGAATTCCGCCTCGCCGGGCTGGTCAGCATTCTCCCTGGCCAGCCTCTCACCCAAGAGCGCGAGCATCCTGTTGGCGTACCCCTGTCGGCGAAACTCGGGGTACGTGTAGACGCTGGCGACGCCATGCGCCCAGACGTCGCGCACCTTGCCATCCTTGCCGCAGACGAGGGCGCGCTTGCGGAGCGTCTCGCACGAGGAGAGCACCGGGCGCTCGGCCTCAGGCGCGGCGCTGTCGGTGAGAATCCACTGAGAGATGCCGCCATCTCGTGCGAGCGGCGCGGTGAGGAGGTGCTGCTCGCGCTCGAGATAAGCCGGCAGAGTGTATGAGGGACCCCAGGACGGGTGAGTGTGCGTCCAGGTGCGGATCTGCTCGTCGGGGGTTGGGTGGGCCAGGACGAGGGAGGGAGAGGAGACGCTGGGGAGAGCCATGGCGGGCAGGTGTCAGGAAGCGGCTGAAGGAGCCTGTGTCTCTGAGGATCGTATACTACGTAGTGTGTGATTGCGCTTGAGATTGAAGCAAGTCGAAGGGCTGCGATCAGCGGTCAGGTATTATGTCAGAAGGACCGGGGTGACACGCGGCCCAGACGAGGCCGACTCCGGAGTGCCGACCCGACACCGACAGCCCCACACCGGGTAACGAGATCGGCAGTGAGCGGCAGCCAGCGCCGTTAGTTGGTCCTTGCTTCCGGACCTGGAACCATGGGACACAGAGCGCAGGACGAGAAAAAACTCTTCAGATACGTAGCTAAAATCATACAGTAATGGTATAGGGCTGTCTAGTAGTGTACACGAACACGGAAGGTTCTTCTAAAATTCAAGTCTTATGCGTCGTCATAATCCAGGGAAGTCGTCTAGGAGGCCACCGTGCCCCGGCCCGTCCGTGTCGCCAAAGTCGCGGGCTTGTACGGCGAGGAACTGTAGCACGTATCGCAGCTGTTTCCGTAGGCTCTCCGGCTCGCCGCCGCCGTACTGCGTCCCCCACTGGTCGCGGCCCCACGCCATGCTCAGCTCGTCGAGGATGCGCTGCCCGCTCTGTAGGTGTGCCTCGGCGGCGACCTGGTCGCCGTTGATGGTCTCGAACAGGACGAAGAACATGGAGCACAGGATGGCCTCGTGCAGGTCCGCGTGGTTAGCGCTGGCCGTACGCGCCTCACGTAGCGCGTGGCCGTAGCATGTCAGCGCGGCGCCGTAGTGGTCGCTGCCGCTGCCGCCGCCCTCGCCTTGGCTGTGCAAGTGGCGGTGGAGGTCGCCCGAGTGGATGAGTGTTGGGGACTTGGCTGAGATGAGGGTGTGCACGGCGATGTTGGCGTAGCGGACGGCGGTGCTCTCGCGGATCAGCCGCGGCATGGTCTCTTTCCAGAATGTGTCGTCGAAGATGCAGAGCTGGGGAGACGCAACCTGGAACGCGGCGGAGACCGGCTCGACGCTTTGTCCCAGAGGGCTGGAGGATAATGATACGTAGCCGCTTGAGAGGGACTCTGTGTCGTCTGTTTGGTGTCTCTCGTACAATGACTGTACCATCAAGTGCTCGCCGGATTGTCCGCCAAGCGGCGAGACGGGCTCATAGCTTCGGCCCCTACTAGGACTGGGTGACACCGACAAGTAGCTACTCGACCGGTAGTCTGCGGTGTCTGTCTTACTCCGGACGTAGCGTGGCCGGATGGGCTTGTCGTTGCTGCTCTGTTGCTTGGGGCTTGCCGCCGCCCCTGAGGACTTGGCAGACGAGCTTGTGTTGTCGAGGTTTTCGTAGCCGCCGCAGAAGCCGGCCCATTTCATGCAGTTCTTGCAGCCGGGCTTTGTCTCGTCGCACTTTACGTGTCGCCGTCTGCCAGTTGTTAGGGTTGGTTCCTCTTTGCCATGGACAACATCGTAGCCTTACTTGCCTGCTCTGGTCGTCAGCACTGGAAGGTCGGGGCTCAGGGGCAGCACGAGTACTTACACGTTACGCAGCCGGTGCGTACTTTGGCAAACTTGGCGCGGGTAGCCCGCCGTTGCTTTGTTACAGCAAACGTTGTCATCATGGATTCTCCAGGCTTGTTTCTGCGGAGGTCTGTGTCAGAGGGGGGCATGGCGAGGTAGATGTAGGTGGGAGTGTTGACTCACGCTCCGGACGCGGCGGCCATGGGGATATCACTGGTCGATGCTTCGACTTTGGCTTTGCTGTTGATAGGAGAGCTTTGGCATATCATGGACATGAAAGCGAACCTCGGTAACCGTCTGGCCGTGGTGATATATGAGCAAGAATGTCTGACGGCGCCAGCATGGGTCCCATCTCAGGCTTCATATTCCCGTAATATGTCTACGCGATGCAACAACAGCCTGCATCTGCCAAGTTACGTTGATCTACCACCTCGACAGACACGTGCCCTCCCATGTCCGTCCTGCCAGGCCGTGCCATGCTCGCACTAGCCAGGGATCTCGGCAGTCGCACTACGGGGCTGAGCCAGCCACGACGAAAGGCCCGTTTGCAGGCCTTGGGGATCTGCGGGCGGGAGCGCGGTGGTGGGCGAGAAGCGCGGCGGCCGGCTGGTTGGCTGGAGAGCGCGGCGAGGAGAACGAGGGCCCCCGTCCCGGAGCAGTTCGAACGCCAGATGCCCTCAGCCCATGCCGGCGTGGTTGGATCCGGACGACGGTCTGACGACCGCGGGAGTCGCCCACCAGGCCAACAAGCGGCGGGACGTGATTGGGCCCAGCGGCGGCGAGGAGGGGAATGTGCCATTGCGAGAAGAGACGCTGCATGAGACGGCCGCCCCGGTCAGCCCTACGAGGCGCAACCGTCAGCAGGAGAGGACGGGCGCTGGTTGGACAGGCGCCGCTAGCCCGGCCGCTTGCCTGCCAGTCCTGAGTTATTAGCCGTACGACTCCAAGGGACTCGAGAGATTCGAGAGAGCCTTGCTGCTCCCGAGCACCATGCCGGGCTCCACCGGTCCACCACTCTAACATAAGGACGCGGGGGCTGGACCAGGCACAGGGTTGGAGCACGGCGGGGCCTGACGAGACTCCCGATTAGGCAATTCGAAAGAGCCGCGCTGGCTCGGATACGGCCCAATCGTGGTCCGCTCCGTTGGGTTTCGCGCTCCTCCCGGCCCCTCGGCGGCCTGGAGTTTCATGATTCGCCCGCCCGCCGCGATATGGCGCCGAGCGCGCCCACTGACTCCTTGCTCCGGGCTCGCTCGCTCGACCAGACCAGCGTCGCCACCGACGTCGTCGTCTCCGTCGTCTCATCGTCTGGTCCGTGCCACCACGTGCGCGGCGGGCTCGCGGACCGCGGCTCCAGCCGACAGGCGGACGACAGCCGGCCGGTCGTCAGTCCCCCTGCCCGCATGGCGGTGAGGGGGGGGCTACCACCGTCGCGGAGACACGCTGCGAGATGATGCAGCAGCCGTCGGCCTCGCCGAGAAGGCAGCAGCTTTTAGCCTCCGGCCCTGCGGTGCGGCCCTTGCGAGATATATTAGTGCCCCCCATGCAGCACTTCCCATTGCGGCAGCAACTTTCAAATCCTGCTCTAAAGATGGCGCGGCGAAGGATTGGCAGCAGCAGGATCGTGGGCATCGCCCATCGCGTGGCAGCCGCCGGGCATCGTGGCGGGTGCCGGCCGACAGCCCTCCCTCGTGGTGCCGTAGCGAGGTGCGTGCCTGGCTGCGTAGCCGCCGTTCTAGAATCTGGGAACTAATGGCGCGCCAGATCTAGACCTAATAATAGTCCCCTCTTATTGCCGTGGGTTTGTGCTAAGCTCGCTTTCCTCGTGTCACCTCCGGCCTGACGCCATCGGCGCCTGTGGACCTGAACCCTGCGTCCCAACGCCTTCAGTCACGCCACCGCGGCCTCGTCGCAGGTACCGGAGCCGGCCACGGGGGAGGCCATCAAGGTTGCTCCCCGTCACCCGAGCAGGATCCGGGAACCAGGGAATATTTTTCGTGGCAGACCAGGGTGCGTGGTGCACGTTGTTGTGGACTCCTCCTCTCCACACGTCACCCTACCCGAGCGCGCGCTACAGACGGAGTGACGGACCGACTTTCCGTCGACTGTGGGGTCCTGGCTCGCGTAGCGGGCGCAATCTCGCGAGGGGTCGCGCTCTGCACCCAGCTCACCGGTCACGACAGCTTCAACCCACGCCCCCCGACGGCCCGTCCATTGCACGCTCCACCATGGCGCTGCCTCTGCCCCCGGGCCTGGTCCCCTCCGAGGTCGCCTTCCTGTGCGACATGGAGCTTGTCACGGTGCTGCCGCGCCAGCGTCTCGACAGCATCGACCTGCTCTCGGTGAGCGCGTTCCCCCCGGCGCGTCACATGCCATTCTCTTGCTGTCACGCCTCTAACCCTTCGTCGCAGGGCCCGACACCGACACTCCGCCCGCCGCATCGCAGCGACCTGCCGCTGTGGCTCGCCATCCTCCTCAAGAAGCAGCGTCGAGCGAACATTGTCGCCCCGCCATGGCTGCATCCCGACTCGCTTCGCGACATCATCCATCACGAGACCACCATCGACACCTCGGGATGGGCTCCTCCTCCTCCTCCGCCAGCTCGAGCTGACGGTCGGGGGAACGCGAGACGACTTGCATCGCTCGAAGGTGACAAGACGGTCTTGTCCCCCCCCTTCCTGCCGTCGTGCACTGCCACGGCGCCGTCTGGCCACCTCCCGTACCATTGGTTCGAGCTCGCAGAGGTGCTGCTTGCTCACGCCGCTGACGACGTTCACTCTGCGTCGGAAGTACGCTCGCTGCTGCGCGACCTGCAAGAGGTCAGAGCTGCGAAGATGCGAGCCAGCACGACGTCCCTCGAGAGCGGCGTCGACGGCGTCATGAGCCTGCGCGGCGTCGGTGCCATGGAGCTTGCCGAGAGCAGGGGCTTCATCACCGGCGTTGTCGAGGGCGTGCGGAAGATTGGCGCCAGCGCCGAGACGGCCCGTCGTGAGGAAGAGGAGGAGCTCGGGGGCCGCGACGACGACGAGCCCAGTGACGATGATATGGGACTGTGAACGGAGAGTCCTATGCGGTGTTTTGTATAAACTGTGTTCAATTCGTTGTCACGGGCAAGTTGGACTAAACCCCGCTACCTTCCGAATCCAGAACTAACTATACATCTATGCAGGAACATGAGCTGAGTCCAAACTTACTGCTGGCTCTATGTAGTGCCGGAACCAGACAACCAACGCTGGGATGCCGGAAACAAACAGTGTTCTCTGGGCCAAGTTAAGCAACATCGCTGGGCTAGTTCCAAGCCCCAGCTCACAGTTCTCCTTGTCCGATGGCCTACCCGACGACAGGTTGAGATCTGGGGCAGGCGGTGAACCATGAATCAAAGGCATCGAATTCAACGGCAGGCTCATGAATTCGCGGCCGTTTGGCAGACTCTCTCTGGCGCTCAAAGTCCTCGCGGGGGCGGAGACGCTTGGCGCCGGGCATCTCGGATGATTCGAAGCCGTATGGAGACCCATCGTGCTCCGCCTGGAACCCGGCTTTCTTAATATCAAGGGGCCCATCAGTCCGGGATTGAGTGAGAGCGTGCGGGACAGGTGGATTCTCCGTGATGGGGCTCACGGACTGCGGGATAAAGGGCTGGGGCGGCGGCGTCCAAGGAAGCCCGGATTTAATCCACTTGATGATGATGCCCTTTTTGGAGACCTTCTGCGATGCAGGTGGCGGGAAGATCTTGTTCTGATGAGCCTCCTCTGCGCCAGCCGGCCGGACTTCGGACTTGGTAGCGACTTCAGGCTTGGTGGAAGCCGAGGACAATGTGACTTCGGCATCAGTAGCGACTTCAGGCTTGTCGGAAGCCCAGGACAATGATTGAGCCAACCTCCCAACGATTTTGAACCTTGGTCGTGACAACTTGTGAGTGGGGGGGAGTTTCCGACACACCGCGAGGGCAGAAATGGGCTCGGGATCGGGCGGCAGAGCCTCGGTAGGCTGGTTCTTCTCGTTGAGGCCCGTCATGAGCGTGGGAGCGTTGCTGATCAGAGCGCGCATCCGGGTGAGCCTGAGGGACTTCTTCTCATCGCCAGCCTTGTCGGAGCGCTTGGGGCGCTTGCCGACACGACCCATGTTGTTGCACGTACGTTAGACAATACAGTATGGGGGGATGCAAGGTCGCCGAGGGTTGACAGCTGTCGACCGAGAAGACTGGTCGAGGGACTGAGGACTGCCACTTGTTTTTGTACGTGATGCCGTCCAGGAGCAATTGCGGGAGACATATGCACATTTCCCTTTGACTTTTATCAACACCTCGCACATGCGCCACAGAAAGCGAATTGGTGAATCGACAGCGCGAAGAAGCCTCTGGCGGGCCAACATGGTCAGCTTTTTGTCTTGTTTGTGGCTCCCGCGTGCAAAGGCGGGGGCGGCAGACGACAAAGAGGCGTGGCGGTTTGCTGAGGAACAAGCGCTCAAGTTTAGGCTTGCGATGCTTGACCGTCCGACGGTGCGGAGCAACGGCACAAAGCGGGACTGAGTGTGTGGTGAACAGGCGCCAGACACGATTGCCGGCGCTGAACCTTGGGGAGGTTGCCTTGCGGCGGCTGGCTTGGTCCGGCGGCTCCCTTTCTGTCGAAGATCCGGGCTAGATGGGTCAGGCCGGAGGGCTGAGGACCAAATCGAATGAAAATTCATCTACGATGGCGTTTAATTTCACTGCTGCTATTGGACTGCTTAAATTGGGTGGGAGTTCCTCTCGAAGCTAGAAGACGGAGGAATGCGGATGGCTGTGATTGACACTCGTTATTTTTCCATGAGCATGACGATGGTGTCGGCGAACCACGGCGAAATGTCTTTTATCCCAACTTGGAAACGCAACTGGCAAAAACAATGTCCGGCTGCATATACCTGCTACGCCTCGCGCTTAGACAAATAAAATTCCCATCGTGGGCGACTCTTGGAGCTGTAGTCACTACCCGGCCTTACTCGTTGTCCATTCGACGGGTATCATCTTGCGAGGCTAATCTCTCCTAGCGGGAACTAAAGTCAAAAACGCCGAGGCGCCTGCACTAGCTCAATCTTTGGGAAGCGCTGTTACCTCCAACGATGGAATCCGGCGCAGCCAACGAAGTGGCCGATGTGTGGCTACGCCTCGCTTCCGTAGATTTTTGTTCTATTTCCGCAATGCTGCTTGCACCCTGCGGATTTTTGTGAATTTGACTTGTGAATTTGACTTGTGAATTTGGAAGCTGCGAGGTGAGGGCCTGAACAAGAGGAGCTTCGGACACCTTGCTTTGTTTACTCATGTGCCCAGGGCGGCTCTGTTCGCAGAATAGCGGACGCCTCACAGAAGAAATCATTGACGGCAAGGGCTATATCACTGCCTGAATGCTTGCGGTACAAGGAGGCTCGTAACGCAAAATGGCGTAAAGTTCGCACAGGGTTGCTGCCTTAGGTATTGTAGAAAGTCTGTAGTCTGAACGATGGCTGTGACAGGAACTTGTGCATGCATATTGTACAGGCAGGCTTCCTTAATAACAAACTGTCCTATGGTCTGACACTCTCAGTAAGGTAGCATTTCAGCTTTTCCGAAGTGCCATCACATTCCGGTCTCTCAAAACACAGAGGACTTTTGGCAACATTTTTCACGGGAGAAAAGAAACGGCGTCGCGCGCTGTAACCATCTGATGCTACCCTACAGGGCACGGAGTGTGAATAACATCCGCAGTGACAGCTTAATCCCCGTACTGCCAAGTACGGCTAGCGGCGGGCTGGTCTCGGGCTGCTGCAGGCACGCGCTCCAGCTGGCGAATGGCGGGACTGACAGCGCGGCTGACCTGACCCACACCAGCCTCCCCGGAGATCCCCGCCATGACCGAAACAGGCAGCTTACTGAGCTCGGGTGATGACGCCGATGCTGCCTCGTCATCCTCCGTCTCCTCTTCCATTACCCAACCGCAACTCCAAAAACGCCCGTCATCAACGCCACCATCAGCATCACAATCACCACAGCCCTCGCATAGACGCTTCCGCCGCGCCGAGTGACCATGAAGTTCTCCCAGGCTTCGCTCCTCGCGGCCTGCCTGCCCGCCGTCGCGGCTCGCTTCGTCGAGACCGGCGAGGGCGACTTGAACGCCAATGTCGTCCTCGAGCCCAGCACCGACAAGTACCTGATCGAGACGGCGCCCGGCAAGACGCAGTGGGTGACGGAGGAGGACAAGTGGGACTTGCGACGGGTAAGTCCGCGCCGACGGCTTCGGCGCGACCCGCTGCTAACACCGTGCGGCAGAGCGGCCAGCGCTTCATGGACATTACCAACGCGCGCGAGCTCGGCACCAGGAACGTCGGTGCCCGGGCCACCGTGTCGTATCCCAAGAAATGCGTCCACCAGAAGGAGGTCGGCAAGCTAGCCGACAACCTCTCCAAGTCGACCATGGAGAAGTGGCTGACAAAGCTCACCGGCTTCCACACGCGGTACTTCAAGTCCGACTACGGCCGTCAGTCTTCGGAATGGGTCCTGGCCAACGTCAGAGACATCATCAAGGAGGCCGGTGCCCAGGACACGGTGCACGCCGAGCACTTCAAGCATTCGTGGGCTCAGAGCTCCGTCATTGCGACCATCCCCGGCAAATCCAACAGCACCATCGTCATCGGCGCGCACCAGGACTCCGTCAACCTGTGGTTGCCGTCCATCCTGGCCGCTCCTGGTGCCGACGATGATGGCAGCGGCACCGTCACCATCATGGAGGTGTTCCGCACCCTGCTCAAGTCCAAGGATGTCGTCGAGGGCAAGGCGGCCAACACCATCGAGTTCCACTGGTACAGCGCTGAGGAGGGTGGCTTGCTCGGCAGCCAGGACATCTTCTCGTCGTACGAGGAAAACCAGCGCGATGTCAAGGCCATGCTGCAGCAAGACATGACGGGATACGTGAAGGGCACCCTGGACGCCGGTTTACCTGAGAGCGTTGGCGTCATTGTCGACTTCGTTGATCCTGGCTTGACGACCTTCATCAAGACCGTCATTGAGCAAGTAAGTTGGCCCAGCCGGGCTTTTGCGCCGTTATAACACCCTGCTGACCCGCCCGCAGTACTGCAAGATCCCTTGGGTTGAGACCAAGTGCGGCTACGCCTGTTCCGACCATGCCTCCGCCTCCAAGGCCGGCTACCCCTCTGCCTTTGTCATCGAGTCGGCCTTTGAGAACTCGGATTCCCATATCCACACCACCGATGATCTGATCAAGTATCTTTCGTTTGACCACATGCTCCAGCATGCGCACATGACCCTCGGCCTCGTCTACGAGCTGGGCTTCAACAAGTTTGAGGACAAGGCCGCAGAGGAGTGGCGTGACTTGTAGAGAACCCCGTTGAGGGATTGATAGATGATATACATGATAGCAGGCAATGTCAGAAGTTTGAATGAGCTGAGGTCCAATTGCATTCGAAGTGAGCGTAGCACAAGGAAGTGCTCAATTTAGTCACGGAAACGATGGCACTTTATTTTGGTCAAGTTGGATGGATAAAATTGGGTATCTGTCCCATTTCCTCTATTTTGATAAACGCCGTTGAGCCTACCTACACCTTTCATGTCCAAAACTTTTAATACCATTCATCAGACTCATGCTTTGTTTCGCATATGCTTCCTTCGCTCATGATGGTCCAAAAACGATTGCCACACAGCCTAAATACATACAATGTTGCATCACTGGGGCGGAGGCTGCTGCTGCTGTTGCCCCCACTGCTGCTGTCCGTTCTGCGCCTGCATCTGGCTCATCAGCGCGGCGATGAGCGCCGGGTTGACGAACGCACCGCCGTTCGCTTGGGCCTGAGCCTGGCCGCCCTGCGCGGGCCAACCGGGCGGCGGCGGAGGCGGCACGGGCACACCGTGGCCCTGGGGCGGTTGTGGCCAGCCGGGGAATTGGAAGCCGAAGTTGGGCATGGCGGGAGCGGCGCCTTGCTGCGGAGGGGGAGGAGCGGCGCTGGCGTTCCATGAGCCGCTGGGTTGCTGCTGCTGCTGCGGAGCGAAGTGCTGGGGTGGAAGAGAGTAGCCGTCTCGTGGTGGTTGGGAGTATCCGCCCCGGCCGCCTCCTCGACCGGAGCCGCGCCCTCGGCCTCCTCTGCCTCCCCTGCCTCTATGGTCTCCTCGGTGGCCGCCTCGCTGACCATTTGACCGTGGCGGGAGCTCCACAGGTTCACCGGATGCTCCTCCGGTGCCGTAGCCGGGTGGTCGCGTCAGGGGCTTGTACGGGCCGTCGTCGTAGTCAAGCCCTCCATCCGCGGCCATCTCCTGCCGCAAGGGATGCGGGGCGTTGCCGGCGCGCGCGCCGTCGCCTTGCGCGTGCTTGTTCCTCTTCTTCTGCTTGAGCGCGCGCTTGTACTCGGCCTCCTTTTCGTCGTCGGAGAACTCCATCTCGTCGTCGCCGACCTCCTCGTCGTGGATGTTGCTGGCGTCGGAGCCCTTCATGTTCTTGAGCGGCTCGGTGAAGACGTACGAGGCGTGGTCGACGGGGTAGAAGAGCTTGGTGCCGACCTCGACGCCCAGCTCCTTGATCTCGTCCTCGGAGTTGAAGCGCACCGTGTACAGGGGCTGCAGGACCTTGCCGATGGTCTCGGCGACGACGCCGATGACGACGCGGTCGGCGTTGCAGAGGACGGAGCCGGTGTCCAGGACTTGGTACTCGCCGGGGGTGATGGCCTTGACGAGCATGATGTTCTCCACGATGTGCTCCACCGCGCCGAGCTCCTCAATCTTCATGTCGGGCGTGATGGTGACGTCGGGTCTCGGGATGATCTCTTCCTGGATCTCGTTCTTGGTTCGAAGCTGGTTCGCCGTCGAAGACGCTCCGCCCCTCGCGCCTTCGTCGTCGGAACCGCCCTCCATCTCCATCAGCAGACGCGCAGTCTCTTGGACGCCGAGGAGCTCGTAGCCCTCGTTATCGGAGTCTTCGTCCGAGGAGTCGGAGCTGCTGGAGTCCGAAGACGACTCGTATGGCGACGAGTCGAGCTCCCATTCGGGATTCGGGCCTTGGTCGGGTTGCAACTCGGCCGGTGGCGGCACTTCCTGCGTTTGCGACACTTCTTGCGTTTGCAGTTCTGTCTGCGTCGGTTGTGACGTTGCTGTACTCTCCTCCAGACCGCCAAGGGCCGCCTCCAGAGCATGTGTCAACGACGGGGGGCTTTCGGGCTGGTCGACGGCCATTGCGTCGTCGGTCACTGGTTGCTCTTGGGGCGCATGCTCTCCAACTGTAGGGTTAACCTCTTCTTCCTTCTTGTCACTTGCCGTCGGCTCGGCCGCCGCTGGGGCTGCTGGCTGCACTGTAGACTGGTCCGGATCTTGCATCTGAGCGTCTGGCTTAGAGGGAGCGGCGTCTGCGGCGATGACATCGGTCGGGGGAAGAGGAGGCAGGGTCTCGTTCGGCTTGGCCTGCCCCAGACCGGGGATCTGGAAGCCCGACATGGTTCCTGTGCCTCTTCGGTATGGGAGAGCGTCTGGTCGAACTTGGACGTCGGTTGCGCTGAGCCGCAGGGGCAGCGAAGTCGCTGCGTTGGAGTCGATTCGGATGGTTTGTCGAGACAAGAAAAGAGGCACTGCTCAGAGCCAGAAGAACCCAAGAGACGTAGCGAACGAGGTCAAGTCTGCGATGTTGGAGAAAATCCAGCCTCGCAGGGTCCTCGCCTCCAGAGAAAAAATAGAGGTGAAGGCCGCCCAGGTGGAGCCTGTGGCGGCTTTAGCGCGCCTTCACCGGGAGCTCACCGCGGCGGTGGGCCTTCGGCAGGGGTCCCCTCCAAAAAGCTGAGCTCCCCAACGCGATGACGACAGGTCTCAACACCATCAACACACGCTCCGCGCAAGAGTCACCATGGCTCCCAGACCAGCCGAAGAGACGCGGCAGTTCGAGCATCCCGATGCGGGCCACGCAAAGAAGAAGTGCGACCCAATGCCAGCTCTGTGCCTCTGTGCTTCCCGCTCGTCCCGATGCTAACGCCAATCTCGCGACAGGCGGAGGGGCCCGTATCCCATTGAGCCCATCACAGCTTTCTACTTTTTCCTGGCGGCCGGCTTGGTCGCGGCCGTGTTTGCACCGATTCAGGACTGCGACGAGACGTTCAACTACTGGGAGCCGGCGCACTACCTCTCTCATGGCTACGGCCTGCAGACCTGGGAGTACTCTCCCGAGTATGCCATCCGCAGCTGGCTGTACGTTGCGTTGCATGCGATTGTCGGCAACGTGCGACGACTGCTGCCGCAGTCCACAAAGGTAGTCCTTCGCTCCATTACCTTGATCCAGAATCAGTATTGATGCAATTGTAAAGATGGCCGAGTTCTACTGTGTCCGTTACGTCCTTGCCTTTGTCTGTGCTCTGTGCCAGACCCTCATGTTCAAGGTCGTCAGCACCACTCTGAATGGCAGAATCGGCATGTTTTTCCTTGTTGCAACCATCACCAGCCCGGGGAACTTTCATGCCAGCGCATCATTTCTGCCCTCGAGCTTCGCCATGTACATGTGCATGTTGGGCGCCTCTTCGTTCATGAACTGGCGGGGAGGGCTCAAGACGGCCCAAGGCATCTTTTGGTTCGCCATGGCAGGCGTCCTGGGCTGGCCATTCGCGGCGGCACTTTGTGCGCCATTCATCCTTGAGGAGCTCGTCTTCACGCTTCTTAGCGACAAGGAGACGTTGATCGAGTCCATCATCCGACTCTTCCGTGGTGTTATTGCTGGCTTGCTCATTGTGGTACGTGCGCAACACCTGGTGACTTGCATTTTATTTACTTACCCTTTCAGTTCTCCGACTTCGTCGTGAACCTCTTCTTCTATAAGAAAGCCGCAGTTGTCACTTGGAACATCGTCAAGTACAACATCTTCTCATCGACGGGTGGCCCGGATCTCTATGGCACCGAGCCCTGGACCTTTTACTTCAAGAATCTGGCCCTGAACTTCAACATTTGGTTCATCCTGGCCCTGCTGGCGCTGCCATTGTTCCTTATCCAGAAGGTCGTCGCGCCGTCGGGGCATGGGTTCCACACGGGGCTACGAGCGATTGTGTTTGTCGCGCCTTTCTACATGTGGCTGGCCATCTTCACCGCCCAGCCGCACAAGGAAGAGAGGTTCATGTACCCTGTGTATCCTTTCCTTGCTCTCAATGCCTCCATGTCGCTACACATTTTGCTGTCGGCCATTGGCAGCTCTGACCCAGCCACCCTCATGGGGAAGATTCCGGCGCGCTTGAAGCTGCTGGCCGTCAGCATCGTTATTTTCCTGTCCTTGGATGTTAGCCTGGCGCGAATCTACGGCATATACTCCGGTTACAACGCTCCATTGAGCATCTACAAACCTCTCTGGAACGGCAGCGAAGGCCAAAAAGGCGTGGGCTTGGAAGGCGACCACGTTTGTCTAGGCAAGGAGTGGTACCGCTTCCCATCGTCTTACTTCCTCCCTCGGGACATGCACGCCAAGTTTGTGCGTTCTGAGTTCCGTGGCCTTTTGCCAGGCGAGTTCTCCGAAGCCAAGACAGGTTTCGGCTTCTGGAGCGGCACATGGCTGCCGACCAGCGGCCTCAACGACCGCAACGAAGAAGACTTGGGCAAATATGTCGAGCTGCGAACCTGCTCATTCCTTGTGGACACGCAGTTCCCTGAGAAGACAGATCCGCTGCCGCCCAACGAGCCGGACTACATTGCCGATACTGCAGCGTGGGACATTGTCAAGTGCGAGCCCTTCCTCGACGCCGCCAATACCCACATCCTCGCAAGAACTCTTTGGGTCCCGGATCTAAGAATTATTCCCGATAAATTCAAGAGGAAATGGGGCCGACACTGCCTATTGCAGAAGAAGAAGGCGGCCTGAGCCTGGGCAAGGGACAGCGACGATGGCAAATGGGATTGGTTCAACTTGTGGTGTTTGTTCACTGCATGTATGAGTAGTTGAAAGATAGAGAGCTGTAGAATATCTATAAGAAGCACCAGAGCAAATCATCTATTGATAAAGTATCACGTTAATTAATAGGCCAGACCGCGAGCGCTGAGCATTAAAGTTCTGACAGCACTAGCTTCCGACCACACAATGGTGAGGTCATACTTTGCGAACAAGCTCAGCCGCAATCATCAGCACACCTCTGATGTTCATCAAACATGATCGTTGATTCATCTCAGAGAAGTCTCCAAATTCCAAGAAAAAGGCCCTTCAAAGCACGGCTCGAAAATCTCCTGTCGGTCAAAACCCATGGCGTCGCTGGCTGTCGCCCTCTTTGTGTGCGGCCGCTCACTGTACATCTCACGCAAGAAGAAGCGCTCGGAAAAGCAGCAGCGCGCTTTGGTTCAAGATGAGCTGTCGAGAGAAAAACGATCATCCAGACGACACCGCCGCACGGAGGCCATCGCTTCTTCGAGGAGGCTGAGCAGTGGCGGCGATGAGGCGGCGGGCAGGCATTACCATGAGGGAAACGACGCCGCGATACGGAGGAGGCAAGAGGGATTGGAAGCGACACCATTGAATGGCCGTGGCGGCATCGAGGCGGCACGGACACAATCGGACAATGAGAGCTGGTTGAGTGAAGGATCGACGTTGGCTGGCGATGACGATGGCGGCGGAATAATCGGACAGCACGGGGTCTATGTGGGAACTTGACATGGCAGTGATTAGAAGACTCTCGCGTCTCTAGAATTGCATCCTGTACGTTTTGGCGTGCAGATTCTGGGCTCGACTCAGATCCAGCTGCTGAGCTTACGAACGCCCGAGAGGGCCGTTTTCCGCTGCCGCCGTTGGTGGGTTCGACAGTGCTCGTGCATCGCCTTGATCGCTTCCGTGCAGGCTCATCCGGACAATCAACGACGGACCGGAGCACCTGCGCGAGGTGGCGGGGTTTGAATGTGAGACAACAGTACGCCAGTATCTTTGCTCGTCGGAGAGCCTCTCCCTTTGTCTTTGGCCGTTGGGAAGCGTCTCCCTTCGTCTTTGGTGGTCGGCAAGCCTCTCCCTCCGTCTTTGGTCGTCGGGAAGCCTCTCCCTTGAACTTTGGCCGTCGGGCCGTCGGGGAGCCTCTCCCTTCGCGCTCCCTAGAGCCTAATAAGACATCCATTCAGAGCAAATTTGGATGCGTGATTGTACTCGTAAATGCACGAACAGTGGCTGTGCAACCATACAGTGGGCGCCCGGGCCGGTTCCGACGGCTATATCGGATATACATGGACGACGACCGGGAGGCTTCTATACTTGTACCGCAACCCATACACGTCGGTGCCGCTTTGCTCTGCACCTCGTTCCTGCCCACCGGCTCTCCCGAAATAGATTGTGACCGAGACACAATTGCCGCTCCTTGCCTTGTCTGTTAACAGCTCAAAGATCGGACCGTGGCATCCAGAGCAGCGCGACACAGTCAGCCCTGCCGGTTGAGCCGTGCTCAAAGCTACATGTACATGTAGGCTGGCCGACCAGGTGGCCGGGCGGCTCATCGGCAGATCTCTCTCTTCGATAGCAACTCGAACATCGGAATTGAAACGTTATACCTGACGCTTGCAAAAGAAAGTTTGACATCATGGCAGCTTATCTCCGGAGGCTCAATGGTGGTCTCATCATTGGGATGCAGATCTAGTGTTAAATAGAACACTGGGGACACTTCAAACGGAAATTTGACAGACCAGATGGAGCATCTGTTCAAATCCCCAAGTATTTATTGTTACCCCAGCTCGGAAACAATAGCGTCTCGTCCCATGTACTGCCAAGAGACCAGACCACAAGCATCATCTCTGCACCAGCGTCACGATATGTCACCGTCGTACAAGGATTCTACGAAGTCAGAGACTTCTAAATGGAAAGAATGGCTTCTGTTTCGTGAAGACTATCGGGCGCGCCTACCAGGCCATCTCGCCCGCTTCACCGGATACAGGGTGCCTAATGGCGGGCCGCCATACGAGCCCCTGTCTTTTCCGCCGTTCTCATGGCTCAGGCATATTCCACTCCAGTGGGAAATCTATATATTTACCTGGATCGGCTGTTTCGGTGGTATCATTCTTATCGAAGCCATCATGTCGGCCAACACAGCATTTGCCGATGTGTACCATGTTCCCATCATCATCACCTCCTTTGGCGCGTCAGCCGTGCTTCTTTTCAGCGCTATCGAATCCCCGCTTGCGCAGCCGCGAAACTTCGTGCTCGGACATTTTGTGTCTGCCCTCGCTGGCACATGCATCACCAGACTCTTTGTGCTGAACCCACGGTACCAACGAGATTTGGATCAAGGTGGATTCCACGGGAACGTGTTCGTCAATGGCGGCCTCTCAATGGCAACATCCGCACTTGCACAACTCCTGATTGGAGCCGTGCACCCACCGTAAGTTAATTCTGTTGGCTGTTTTACTTGTAAACTATTGAATAAGTTGACCAAATTAACTCGTTTCCCTTCGTTAGCGCTGGCGCGACCGGACTTAATGCCGCTGTTCAGAGCGAGGTCATTACCCTTTCGTGGAGATATCTGCCCACTATACTTGCATCATCCCTCATTATGCTTGGTTGGGCACTCATCATCAACAACGTGGGACGCCGCAGATATCCAATTTTCTGGTGGAACGCAGGCGAGTCCTTCTTGCTAATAAAGAAAGAGCAGAGAGCCAAACTGCGTCAGCGTGAGTCAAGAGAGATTGAAATGTCCATAAGATTAGAAGAAGGTGAACCCTTAGAGCAAGAGGGGGGTGGGCACAAGCCAGACAATGGCCAGTCATCGAGCAACGGCCAGTCGTCGAGCAACGGCCAGTCGTCGAGCAACGGCCTGAACTGAGACCAATAGGTGAGAAAATGAATCTGTCATGCTCGTATTGGATTGGGTTCTGGGAATTTGAATATTTATCGGTTGAGAAAATTGGGTAAAGCTCCATTGAGATCATTTTCTCCAAATAAGAGCAAGATATTATCGCAAATTCCTTGCGGAAATGACACTGAATTTGACATGGATATCATGGACAGCCACTGGATGGATCCCGCTCTTCCAATGACCTATGAACGTACTGATGGCAACCTATTAAACTATTGGAGTACGCAATCTACTCCCAACTGTGCATCGTAGAACATCTGACACCACCTTGCATGAATCAAGAGAGCCTTGCACAAGGCTCAGCTGCGCTGATACGCTTCCACTGCTTGCGCTGACATCTACTCATCCACGTTCAGACTTAGCGTTGCCTGGCGCGGAGTATTGTCTACAGCGAGGAGAGCTCAGCTTCCAAATTTTTGCCACCCAACCTCTCAAGGCACTTTCAAATAGGAAAAGCTGGAGTTTTTAAATTTCCATGTAGGCTTTTGGACCCTTCAAATGACGATCAGTGTCAGGCGTACGTGCTACCGTCGAATGAAAAAACATTTGTCCACCGAGCCATCAACCTCAGCGGGGGCAAGATCCTCGTGAGGGGGAATCTTAGGGAACTGGCTAGAAGTCATGTGGCCGGGGGAATCTTCAATAGTCGCGTTGGCACTATCAAAGTCAGGAATGTTCTGTAGGACTGAGCTTTCCATAAAATGTCTGAGACTTACATAGAAATGCCATGATCAGGTAATGCCTTGGTGATGAGCAAATTCCAAGCCGCTGCACATTCGTGGATGATGTCCAGAGCATATCTTTTCCGCGGTTTAGCGCTGATAAGGGAAATGAGATATGGTGAGACTGACGCTTTGTTCTTGAATTCGCCGTTCAGAGCAAATTCATTAGGTGGTTTCCCATCGGGGACCTTGTAGAGTCGGAACCACTCCCTAGTAGCATCGAGAAGTCCTGGCTGGAACCGCTCCACATCGTCAATATCGTCGAGCTTGTTTGCCAGAGGGTCATTTGCGTCAATGGCAATGACTTTCCAGTCTGTCTCTCCGCCGTCGAGAAGGCACATTATACCAAGCACTTTGACTTGTTTAATCTGACCCGGATATCCGACCTCCTGACCAACCTCGCAAACATCAAGGGGATCGTTGTCGCCCTTGGCTTTCGTCTCGGGATGCACTAGGCCAGGATTTTCCCAGGTCTTTCAACGTGTAAGTTAGATTGGTCCGTTTACGAGTACAAGGCATTATGAGAGGTACAAGGATACCTGTGGCAAAGCACCATAATTCCAGATGTAACCCTTGTAGGGAAATACGTTGCGGACATATCGAGGTTTCCCATCTTTGATGTCCTGCTTAATGGGATTTAACTGCTCTTCCCTGGATATCTAGTCAAGAAAAGTGAAGGTTAGTGGAGTGCGATGTTTCGGGAGGCGTCAAAGGATGGGTGTGGGCGCATTCACTGCGCGTGATGGGTGTTCTGGAAAGATGAGGCTGTCAAGGGCATCCAGTTGCTTGCAGCTGACATCTAGTGAAACACACCTCAAGCTTAGCATTTGACCATCGGGGGACCTCAACTACCATGTTGAGCAGAGTCTTGTCATGGCGGAGAGGAATGTCGTGAAATGACGAGATGGGAATCTCATCCTTTGTGATGTAGATTCGATGCTCAACTGTAGCCGGGGCAGCCACTTTTCGACAACTGTAGGACTTCATTTTTGGGGGCGAATTTGCACAAAAATAACTTGGACGTTCAGATTCAGCGTTATGAATGGGCAGCACCGCGGCGATGACTGCAGAGTGGCTTTTAGATCTGCTCGAGAGTTGGGTTTGGCGGATGGAGATTGAGCCAACATGAAGGATGACGCTGGCCGTCGGCAAAGCCCTCCCCGCAAACCCACCCCAAGACATGTCTCGTATCCCTCGGAGGGCATGCCCGGGGCGCCATGGGTTCTTTCCCCAAAGCGGCGATGCTTCTCAAAGACTCTGGCCAATGACGTCGATCCCGCTCCGGCATTTCCTGCATTTCCGTTGTTGCCGGTCTAGTGGGGCGCCGGTGGTGGTCGTCAAAAGCCGGCACTCCCCGTGGCACCCACCCTTTCCCCCGTACGCGCAGCGATGTACAACGCGTGTACGATGGCCAGTTCACCAGCCGATACTTGCGAATTCAAGCGAAAGCGGGTCGCCAAAGCCTGCCAAACATGCAGGTCCATGAAAACCAAAGTACAACGCCTTGTCGATAGTGCTTGGAGCCATAATGTTCGCTGAAACAGCTTCTTATAGTGCGACGGAAAACGGCCTAAATGTGGCAGATGCATGGCGTACGGGTATTCCTGTACCTATCGTACCCACTCGCCACGTCTCCGTACACGACGAGGCTTGAGTCTCAATCATGAAATCCTTGAACGAGTACCGGAGTTGAGAGAAGCCCTTCAACAGCAGGAGTCATTGCTGGAGCGGGTCATGTCTCAGCTCCCGGGAGACACGGAACAGAGCATTGAGCGGACGCAGCATACCCATAACAAATCTAGGCTGGAAAAAGCCCTGTCAAAGATCAATATGATAAACACTCAGCCGCCGGCCGTCGCGGATGCCGAGGACGGGATGTGCCCGGGGCCGGCCGACAAGTCGCCAAGTTACCTGGGCGAGGTGAGCGACGTGCGCTTCTTCAACCTTGTGGTACGCGTGCTTCAGGCTCAAGACTTAACCGGAGCTCCTCGGAAAGAATTCGAGAATTACGACCAGGGAGACACCATGGCGTCTATCAATTTGGTGGAGTACAAGACAGTGCAGTTGCCTGCCTCGGAGGCGGCGGATGCATACATCGAAGCCTATTTCTCCACTATACATCTTGCCTATCCTTTTATACCAAAGCAGGATTTCTTAGAGGTTGAACAAAGAATTCGAGCGAGCCATACTGACCAAAGCGATGTTAGAGACACAGAGCTATCCCTCATATGTTCGTCATGACCAGACCAACTGTTGTCTCCCGCTGCTAACCAGTTTGTGTGATGTTATCAGATACACTATACGCCATTGGAGCTTACTATACGTCCTTCCTTGGAATAGACCATGGCCCAGACTCTATTCACGAAAACTACTTCTTGCGCTCCCTGGCATTGGCGCCGGTTGCCGACATAGAGCGCTCGTTAAATCAAGTCTCACTGCTCTTGGCTAGGTGCTTCTATCTCCTAGCCGTTTGCAGAACGGAGGGGTATGTTTATGTGTCTTTGACTTGCGTTTAAGGTCCTACTGACACAGCACCAGTTGCTGGACGACCCTGGGTCAAGCAGTTCGTGTAGCCCAGAGCATCGGGCTGCATGTAGAACACGACAGCTCGCATAAGTTGACAGGCCCTGAGCGGCTAGAAGCTGAGAGGCAGCGCAGAGTTTGGTACTCACTCTACGTTTTGGATCGCCTTCTTGCCCTTCAACTAGGTCGCCCGCCCGCAATCCACGATGACGATTTCAATGTTCCGTTGCCATCCCGGCTCTGCGATTCAGAGCCTTCATGGGATGACAACAGACTTGATGCCGAAATCAAGCATGCGTCTGCAGGCGACTACTTCCTTGCTGTCATCGCATTTTCCAAAATCGTCGGCCGCGTTCTCCGAGGCTTGTACTGCCCAACGCGACGACACATGGCCGCAGATGACTTGGCCAACACAAGGAGCCTTGACCGCCAACTGAAGGAGTGGAAGGAAGCGCTCTCCAGGCCACTGCGATTTGACTTGGGACATGCGTTTGAGAAGTCGTATGTCTTCAAGAGACAGGTACGTCGGCCACCGTCCCTTCTAGCATCATAGGTTTGCAGGTTATGGGAGCTGACAACCCGAAGCGAAACATGCTAGCTGTGAAGTATCACCATCTCCGAGCTCTAATTCATCGGCCGTACTTGTGCTATCCTGTCTTGAGGCATGCTGGCGATCCTGGCGTAAGCCTGACGCCGTCGGACTGGCCGCTGGTAAGCGCGTACGAGAAGACATGCATCATGGAAGCCCGTGAGACTGCACGACTGCTTCACAACATACCGAGCGAGCAAGACTTGGTGTATAGCTTTCCGTGGTGGCAAATGATTTCCTGTCTAGTGTGTGCGTCGTCGATCTTGCTTGTCTATAGCAGCTTTGCGCAGGCGACCCATGACTCAAACGCCGAATTTGACGCTTCCGGATTATACGACGATGCGGAAACCTGTCTCAGCGTGTTTGAGGCATTGAGCAAGAATTCAGCAGGCGCACGAATGGCAAGAGACATGATGAGAGCTCTGAAGGACTATGGCATGCGATGGGGTATGTTTGTGGTAGTCCCGCGTCCTAGTTTGCCTGACCACAAGCTAACTGATTATTTCGATGCGCAGAACCTAATGAAAAGTGTGCGGTGCATGGGCACGTCGGCTCGATCGACGGGTCCAACGCTATGCAACACTGGACTCCTGTTCGTGACGCCTTCCTTGGTCCCGGAGCTTCCAATGATCACGGGCTGCAATTTCCTTTGGAGACTTTTCCTCCTACAACTCAGTGCTGGCCAGCGGAAATTATAGACTCGATGACATGGTCCGCTCAGTTTCTTGACGCCACTCAAGAGAAGCGAGCTGGCGGGGAAAACAGCGAGCATCAATCCAGAGATGTAGCTCAGTCAGTGAGTGGGCACGGGTAGATTAGATGGCTGTAGCATGTCTGGAAGACAAACAATTGCGCTGCGTCAAGCGGCGCCTGCTAAGACTGTTTCTCCGGTGGATAAATATCTTATAAGAACTCACAAGAGCAAGGCAGCAGATACCAATTTCTACTTGCGTCGCACATCGTCTTGTATCGTCTTGCAGGCCCCTATGTAGTATCCAATGTCTCGACGGCGTTATTCATCATATGCCTCTTGGCATGGTGAAGAATTCTTTCAGGATATCCGTGGTCCAAGTGAAAATTTCGGACCAGCATAGCATGCCTGCACTCCTCTCGCTTGCAGATCAGCCTCGATATCCATGAGCCGATTGTAATTGACCACACGCTCGCCTCGGGCTGGTGCGCCCGACTTGATATGACCGGTGCGAAGTCCGACTACTAGATCAGCAATAAAATCATCGGTCGTCTCTCCGGAACGATGCGATACAAAAACGCCCCAGCCCATTTTAAGTGCACAGTTCGCGCTGCAGATTGCATCAGCGTTTCCACCGAATAATGACAAAAAGATTTGTTCTCTGAGAACTTACGTTTCAATTGCTTCCGTCACAGTGCCAATTTGATTGACCTTCATCAACAGCGCATTGCAGGCTGCTAGATCTACTGCAATCTTCATCCGCTCCATGCTGGTGCAGAGGAGGTCATCCCCCACGAGCTCTATGTCGCAGTCTTGGTTGAACTCAGTCCAGCTCGCCCAATCATCCTCTGCGAATGGATCTTCCAGAAGTACAAGTGGGTACTTGTTGATTATCGACTTATAAAGGGCCTGCATTTGTTCAGAACTCCGATTGTCGGCAGTTCCTCGCCGCTTTAATGCAATGTTGTAGGCCCCGGACGCTTTGTTGAAGAACTCCGACGACGCAGCATCACAAGCGAACTTTATGCGCCCGTTGTGGCCTGCCTTGGATACGGCCTGGGTGAGAAGATCGAGGCCCTGCTCTAGTGTAGATATCGGAGGTGCAAACCCTCCCTCGTCCCCGATGCACGTGGCTGGGATATTCAATCAGCCCTTTCATGTCTGTAATGGGAGCAGTACGCAAGACTAACCGGAGGCACCAAATTGCTCTTGGATGATTTCTTTGAGCGCATGGTATACTTCCGCTGCGAGTCGGATTCCTTCTTCGAATGAGGTGGCTTCCGTCGGTGCTATCATAATCTCTTGAAATGGCATAGTGCCACCAGAGTGAACACCTCCATTGAGGACGTTAAGAAACGGAACAGGCATGACATACGGGCCTGTCATGCCTGCTTCTTTCCCCAGAAACTCATACAACGGCACATCCTAGAAAAAAGCGAGGTTAGCATCTCCGGTTGCGGCGTCGGGATGGGGGACGAACTGCGGCGGCTGCCCCAGCTCTGGCGCATGCCATGCTGATGCCAAGAATGGCATTCGCACCTAGCCGAGATTTGTTGCGAGTCCCATCCAGTTTTTTCATGAACTTGTCTATCTCCTTGAGCTGCGTTTTGGGATCGAATCCACGCTCGATGAGTGCAGGACCAAGAATGGCTTCAACGCTATGAATGGCTTTGGATACACCCTTCCCCCTGTATCGGGAAGCATCGCCGTCTCTAAGCTCGTGGGCCTCATGGCGTCCTGTGGAAGCTCCAGATGGAACGATTGCGCGAAAAGTGCCTGCAAGTCTTGATTGTGAGCCTCGAGGGACATACAATCGACTAGAAACATTGCAACATACCTTGCGGGGTGGTCACCGCAACCTGGATGGTCGGGTTTCCTCGAGAATCTAGTCGTTGTTCGGCCTTCAAGGACTGCATCATCACGATGTGTTGAGTTGTGGGGCTGTGATGAAACGAGTTGTTCAATGCTGCTGGGATACTGCTGCGATCTCTGTGCTATATATGGGGGGAGTGCCGGTATTTCCGATATATCCTGATGCGGGCCACTCGACAAGCCCAGCACGTTCCGCCTTAGTGGCGCTTCTGATTTGAGCGACGCAGTTGCGTCACAATAAGCTTTCCCACCAGGCCTCCGCAACGCTGAATGATTATTGGTGTTTGAGCATTGTAGCCCGGCAATTGCCTGCGGTCGGTATCTTGGCAGTGTAAGGCGCGGGGATGTTCTAGAGGCCCGGGGCACGACCAACAGCCTTGCCACTGCCATGTTGCATGAAAAACTGCTGTAAACAACGTCTGGACTCAAGAAATCGGATGAAGAAATAGTAGCCGAAATAAGAGCATGTAGCCTCAGAATGACCCAGCAAGGTGGTAAGGAAGGTCAACCCCGCCTATAGAGTAGTTGAAAATAATCAGTTGTGGTCTTTCGAGGGTATTGCAAGAGCTTGGTGTTTGCCATGAGGCGCAGCCACTTAGGTGCACGCAGTTGGATGAACAAACTTACCACAGTGCATGATACAATCAAACCGCCGTTTATGACCAACACAGTCTTTGATCTGATGTAGCTTAGCAGGAAGGTGGTGGTAAGAAGGTTGATGAGTGAGGTGAGGCATTGCAACATCCTCAGCCAGTATAGCCGTCTCTCCAATTGCCAGCTCGTATTCCCCATTACTCCGGGTGCCATCTTGGCTTTGCGTCAAAGCAGGGGGATGAAGATTGAATACTGGCGAAGTCTCGAGGCGATCCTTGCTTAAATTTAACTGTAGTGAGGTCTGTCGATGCTTAAAGCACCAGAATGAAAGCAAAGAGGTTTTGACACTTTTTCCCGGTCTGGAAAGAAGTTGGCTTTTACATGTCGGCTATAATTGGAAACACAGAATCGAGAAATATTGATTCATTGGGCTACACGGAAACCAGAGGTTTCGGCGTTGGGCATTGTAGGCAGTCACCGAAGACATTACGCGTCTCGCTTGTAGGATGCCGGAATGCGACAATGTTAGAGGGCGAACGGCCGGCGACGCTACGTGCCGTTTGGTTGTTCAATCGCTGGCGCGCGGGGCAAGCATCAATACGACCTACACGCTTTCTAAATAGAGTTGTCGCCGAAGTGTTGGCTGCGCATCATTGGCATCTATGCGAGGCGGCTCAGGTTGTTAACATCAATGCGCAGCGGAAATAAGGCTCAGATCTGGAGTTGGCAACAATAGGCTTTGCACCGGTTTTGTTATTGTGGAGAGTAGATTAGACGTAGTGTCGAAGTCGCTGACATAACGCTTCGTACAAGAGTAAACATTGCGGCGTGGTCTACATATGGAAGCTATCTCTGTGTCAGGGGCTTGTTGCCGCAGGGCACATATTCTACCTACACCACGCAACCCGCGGCAAAGGTTGATATCGGCGGGCTTAGAAACTTTGACTTCTTTTCGTTTCTCTAAGTCTGTACGAGCGCATAAAAACTCGCTGTTATGGTAATCAGAACAAGCCGAGAGTTTTCATGCCACACCTACTTCATGATACCGTGGTGCAACTTTGTCTCGAAGTTCAATATCTAGAACTTGCCACAGGCATCTTGGTTGCTACAACGTTCTCGGACTATCGCATTTATGTTTCGAATTAGACTGGCAATACAGCTCACGTTGCTCACCGTACCTATCCGCGGCATGACAGCCGTGGCTCTGCCAGTTTCGTGAGCTTTTCGGACATTAGACGTCGATCGTGTGTGTCCACGGCCTGGTAGTGGAGCTCAAATGAGAGATCCCACGCTGCCCATTAAATGAGACTTAGGCCACAAAGTCTCAAAGGAAGTTGCCTTGTCCGTTCCAATGAAATGCTTCTGCTGTACCAGACTCTGACCTAGTAATGGCCAGTGTCTCTGACTTGGACGAGTACGTTTCTGGGCGAGTGAAACAAGAATCCATAAAGGTCTCAATATGCTGCAGGAAATTCGCTCTTCTATATCAAGGCTTACATCGGAGTCTTCTGAAATGCCGTGTATGAGAGCTGGAAGTACGTTAGCTGGAATATGAGATAAAGTGTCCGTTACTCGGACAACGTTAAATGGCTTGAAAGCTTCCGCGATATATCTTTAACTAAAATTATTGAGTGTGTTGACACGGCGTGAGCGGGTGCTCCTACGGCACCTTGGTCAGTTCTCCGTTTGAGCAATGCGAAACAATGTTATTTAATTAAAGTTAGAAAGAAAACCCTCAATAGCCCTCGCAACTCTTTCTGGGGCTTCCAATGGTAGTAAGTGACCCACCGTCGGGACCACAGACAAAGTAGAATGTCCAATGTTGGGACAGACTTCAGCTTCAATTCTGGACACCGGTTCGACTGCATCTTTCTCTGCGGCAACAATCGACACGGGGATCTTGATGCTTCTTGCCAATGCTGAAATGTCGTCACCCATGGCATACCCTGGCCACGCAGCCTTGGCCCAACCGCTGCCTCTCATCATGTCCGCCACAACAGACTCCAGGACCTTGGTTGGCAAAGGACTTGCGGTGAGAACGTTGCGAGCTACAAACTCTGCGCTCTGAACGTCATCGTAGGCATGAATCTGCTGGTCGCGCATCTCCCCTGGCAGCTCGAGCGGCGTCGGAGGCGCAGGGCAAACCAGGACCAGGCCTCGGAGGCCTTCGACTTTCCCTCGACCAGCCACGGCCTGGGCAACTTTAGCGCCCATAGAGTGACCGACGATGATGAACCGGGTTAAGTCTAGGCGGCGTATGACTTGTTCAACATCCTCTGCAAGATCAATGATCGAGTAAGCCGCCTCATCGTCCGGTCCGGTGGACCCGCCCCAACCTCGGAAGTCTATAGCGCATGTGGATCGCTTCGTCGCGATCAAAGAATTGACCTCTGACCACGTTGACGATGAGCCGCCCCAGAAATGGAGAAAGACGATTGCAATCCTAGAGGAGCTGGTTGCAGAAGCCGGATCGGTGGGTGTGGAGAGCTTGACACTCAGTTTCACGTCTGGTTGAAGCTCCAAATGCTCGGTCGTAGTGGTGTACGCCATTGAATGCGGCAATTGTAACGGCGCTAGTGTAACCGCATACTATAGCTGTGATTATAATTTAGAGTAAGTAAAGCGAGTCGTCGACATGTTGGGATCTGGAACTGAGATCTAAGGGAAATGTCTTCCGAATCACAACCTCCATAGTGATGACGTTATGACGTTATCCACGGCTTCAACGTCCACGAAGTCCCGCAGCGCCGCAAAGTCGGGTTTAGTCCGACGGCGCAGCTGTTCAAAACCTGGGCTAAAATTACCACTAGCGATAGAATTATCAATTTCTTTATCAATTTCTGAGCCCATGTAGGCGGGTTCTATTATTTCTCGTCACGGCTGGGAAGTACGTGCGGGGTGAGTCTGAATGGCTGGTCCAGTCCACAGGTGCGTTGCAAGTCATAGGGTTGGAAGCGGGGTTTCTTCAATAAGGGGAGTCATTGCTGTACAACAAGTACATGAAAATTCGGTGGTGGCAGAGTCAAAGCTGCACGGTTTTATACATGTATCTCCTACACTTCCATGCCAGGCACCGTCAATCACGACGAAATCGCTATTGGCTAAAGAACGCCGACCCTCCCTTGATGCATGCGGGTCCAGAATTAGGGTGATACAAATAACAGTTCATCCGTAGATGCGGCTCTTGAACCAGAAGTCAGCCGATGCTGCGGACCAACTTCATACTGGCAACGGAGTATTCCGCGTATAATGCAACGCAAGGTCAGGAATCACGTCTTGGCTCAAGTGCTGGAATCCTTTCTTTACTCCCGACGAGTACGAGATCAGTGACAGACAACATACGAGATAGGCTGTTCGGCCGCAGGGTTAATCATAGCACCCGTGGGGGCGAAAACGGCGCGGCCAAACATGGAGCATCGCAGGCGTACAATTTTACTAGTGAGCAGAACCTAGGGGCGGCCCAGCCGGAAATTACATTTATCGGCTAGGGAGTCCGAGGGTCTTTAATACCAACAACGCGCAAGCTCGACAAAGAAGCATAAGTGTGCCTGTCCAACCTGTCCGACGCAGCTTGTTCTTCTTCCACCATGCTGTCTCTATTGACTCCGCTCTCTAGATCCAACATGTTCGTCTCGTGGCGTAGGCTGTATTATTTGAGTTGGTAGCAGCAGCGCTGTGGATGTCTCCACAGCAACCTCTCTTCCAGAGACCGGGGAATTCGACTTGGTTTTCCCGCGCAACGAGACCTACGCGCCCACGCCGCTCTTCCCCATCGTCTTTGCTGCCCAGAACACACGATTCGCCGCACTCCTCAAGCATGAGATCTCTTTCAATATCTGGAGGGTGGACGACTACAACACCATCGACACAAACAGGACAGGCTGGAGCTGAGATGGGTCAACTTTTTTGGCACCGATCCTTTCTACATGCACCAAGACATCGACAAGTACTTCAACGTTGAAGGTAGATGGGCGTTTTTTTTTATATTATTTTTGGCACGGTGAATTGCTCCTACGGAACCTGGGTAGATGGTGCAGTCGAAATTGGCGGCACCCAACAGTCCACAGTCACAATATTCACCACCGATTATGGCGCTCCGCAGCCAGACCTCGTTGCTGCTTCAGAAGCTGGTAGTTGCGCCGAGAGAGACAGTCGCACTTTCAACTTGACAGGTGTAATGGATGAAAACTCATGTGCGGTGCTTTCGCCCACAACGCCATTACCAGCTCCGAGTGCTTGCGCCGTCAAGGTAATTAATTGTAGAGTCATCTGCTGCATCGTGACAACACCCCCCTCCTCCGGCCATTTCCGGGGGGGGGGGGGGGGG
>JALHCE010000178.1:0-12008 GCA_024340795.1 Tolypocladium amazonense
TTTATTTTTCTTAGTATAATATATAATATATAATTTATTAATAGTATTATAAATAGAATATATTTAAGTTACTCCTTCTTATATATATATAGGTAGTTACTTAATAGCTTTTTACTAGTTCTTTAATAGTTTACTTTATTACTTTCTCTTTTACCCCTAGGTTTTATAATATATAGTAATAAAGTCTAGTATATTTATATCTCTTTTTATAACTTATTAGTTATATTCTAAGAGCTATTCTTTTTATTTTATAAAGTATAATAAGTTCTTTTATTTACTTTAGTAATTCTTAATCTCTTAAACCTCTTATTTATTATTATTATTCTCTTTAAGGTTTAGTATTAATATTATTTCGTTATTATTTTACTCCTCTTCTTAGACTTATTATAGCTTTAAGAGGCTTATATAAAAGATATTATATAAGCGAGAGTATTTATTAAGTAAGGTAAGGTAATATACTTATTTCTTAATATACTAAAGGATCTTAAATAAGTTAATATATTATAGAGCTAGCTTTTATTTCTCTTTCTTAAGTTAAATATTCTTTATTAATAGCTCTATAAAGTTATTAACCTTTAGTATAAGGGGTTAGTACCTCTTATTATAGTATTTCGCTTAGGATTTAGTAGCTTTTTACTAATACCTTTCGAAATATATATATAGGGCTATAAGTTTCTTAATTTAGGTATATACTTCTAGAACTTCTTCCTTATAAACCTTATTCTTAAGGTTAATATAGAATTATAGTAAGTATTTTATTAAAGCCTTATTTAAAGTATACTCTATTATTAAGCTTATAGTATTATTATATATAAACTATATTAATTATAATAGTTATACTTAATTAGATTAGTTTATTAATATAAAGTAATAAAGATAATATTTAAAGATTTAATTTATTCTCTTAGTTTATTTATTAGTCTATAAGTAAAAAGCTATAAATAATTACTAGTAAATCTATAAGTAATAATATAATTTTACTTAGAATTAGCTTATAAAAATTAATTCTTAGTTTAAGATAATACTCTTTAGGGTATTAAATTTTAGCTCTACCTTCTTATAGAATAATTAAGCTAGCTTTATTATATTAATAGTAGTTTAATATAGAAGGAATATAGAGTACTTTATTATTTAGTCTATAATTATAAGAATTATATTAGCTTTTTACTTATTAACTTTAACTTTAAGGAGCTTTATAATAAAGTCTATTATAATTTTTACTTATAATTACTTAGGAATTAAGAGTAACTCTAAGGCGCTATAGGGTTTATAGCGCTAAGCTATTATATCTTAGTAAGTACTATATATATATATATATTCTTATATATTAAGTACTTTACTCTACCTTATATATATACTCTATAAGTATATACTTATTAATACTTATATATAATATTATAATAAGTAATACTTATTAATTATATAATCTATATAAATATAGTAATTAAGATAGCTATATTAATCTAATTACTATTTAAAGTATATTATAGTAAAGTTATCGTTATTCGCAGCTATTATAGATTATATAAGGTAGAGTAGTACTATGCGCACTTACTTAAATCTCTATTTACACTTACCGCCGCTAGCCCGCACCGGCTTCTTATACCGCCCGGGCCTAGCAGGTATAGGTACCGTAGAAATATATTATGCACACGAACACACGATATACATACATGTAACACGGTCGTGGCTGTAGAATGTGTTCCTTTTAATTCACTTAAAATATACCGTTACGCCTTTATTTTAAAGTTATGATAACGCGGCTTTTTATTAATACGATACTTCTTTATAGGTAGCTGCTACTTAATTGCCTGCTACTTAATAACGCCTGACGAGGGCAGCTATGATAGCGTACCTCCTGGTAAGGTATCTACGCGGTACCTCTACTTGCCAGACTCGGGCGCTATAAGTAGGGGAAGTAAGCGGGGCGGGCTAGCGGCGGAACGTATCTTTTTAATAGGGGCGTGAGTATAAATAAAGATTCGTGTGAGTGCGTATAGTATTACTTATAAGGTATTACTACTACTATATATCTTCCTTATTAACTTACTATTATACTTACTTAACCTGCTTAATTAAGGTAAAGTATTTATTTAGGGCTTACTTAATTATTTTCTTTCTTAGGGGCTTTAGGGCCTTAATTTACTATATTTTTATATATAATTCCTTATTTTTAAGAACTAATTTATAGTACGACTATCTGTCCTATGCCTCTAGCTATCTATCCTACTATAAGTAAGCTATTATTACTTAATCGTAGTAGAGCGCCGATACTATAAATTTATATATACCTTTCCCCTGCTATAATCTCGTAGGAATATAGACCTTAGTAATTAATATATATATATTATATACTATTACCTTCGAGGCGTATACTCTCTGCCCGTAAGGCTCTTAATACTACCCCTTTATACCGAGCTATAGAGTTATTATTCTAGCGCCGCTTTGACTTATAGTAAGCGGCTAGAGTAGCTTATAATAAGATTACTTATTAGTAGGGCTTTACTCTTGTTATTTGTACGAAGAAGCCTAGTATTACTAATCCTCGATATATCTATCTATATTACTTAAAGGGTAGTACTTATATAAACGAAGGCGATAAAGCTACTTATTAAAGTAAGCGCTACTATAATATAAGTAGCTAAATAACTACCTATCCCTATTAGCTTATTATTAAGCTAGATTATAATACTATTATTATAGACTTAGCTTAGCTTATAGCTAGTTAGTCTAATAATAGCTCGTATAATTAAAGGTTTATAAATATAATAGTATTAAGTAAATACTATAGTAAGGTTATTATAAGATAGAATAACTATATAGTTAAAGCGTATAATAGTAGCGCGCGCTCTCTCTTTATTACTTATAATCTTTAGGCTCGAATATATAAAGATATTAACTTAGTAAGTATTATAGATAAGGATATTACTAATACCTTAGTATAGTATTATCGCGATAAACTTACTAGCTATATACCGATCTAATTCCTATATAATTAACTTAATATTAATACTATTAAGGTTATATTCTATAACTCTTATAATATAAAAGGTTATCTTATAGGGCTTTTTATTACGCTATATTTAGGTATTAAGTAGCTATACTAAGCCTTATAGTCTTTATTATTTAACTATATATATAAGACTAACTAATTTAATATATTATTACTTAATATTTATAGCGCTAATATATATAATAAGACTTTCTTTATAGCTTTAGTCTTTCTTATAAGTAAGACCTAGCCGCGATATAAATAGGTAATTAAGTAACTACTTATAATAATAAGTAACGAAGGTATTAATATTCTAAGCGTTATTATTATAGATTATAACTAGGCTCTTATAAATATATTAGCTTTATTTCTAGCCTTAGCGCTTATAAACTATATTCTTTACTATTAATATATTAATTTAAATATCTTAGCTAAGTATAAGTAGTATTTCCTAAAGGCTATAAAAATTAGCTAATATATTATTTAGAATATAGTCTTTAGTATATTCTTAAATAAATAAAAAGCTCTTATTAAGTTAACTAATAAAACTATATTTAATAAGAGACTATAGAGCTTTACTTTAGGAAAATACTTACTAGAGGTAATTATATATTATCTTAATATATAGATTAAGTTTAAAGATAAGATTATTAGCTATTATATTAATTAGTATTATTACTTCGGCTATATAATAACTTTAATTATAAAAGGCCTTTATACTTTTATAAAGTAATTCTTATAGTCTTTAATAAGCGACCTCGCCTCTATTAATTTAAAGTTCTATATATTCTAGGATTATTAGTCTATTAAGTTCTAGTCTAAAAAATAAATAATATTATATAAGATTTTTATATTTACTCTTAAGCCTATCTATATACTTATTTATAAAAAAGTCTTATTATATACCCTATAGTTAATAATTAATAAGTATTATATAATTAAGATAAACTTATAGTAAGAGCTTATTATATTAGTAAGCGCTTATCCCTATAGCTTTATAATAAGTAAAGGTCTACCTTACTAATATATTATCTTTAAGCGCCTTAAATTATATATAACGCTTATACTCGAAGACTTTAATAACTTCTAGTTTATTAGCTATTAAGGTAATAGCTATTATACGAATATACTACTCGAACTAAACGTTATATATACTAAAGGCTAGCTAAAGGGTAATATTAAACTTAGAAGGAATATTATATTTATAATCTATATAACGAGAGCCCTCGGTATATAATATTATAGAAGAAGAAAAATATATTAAGGTATAGAGACTACCTCTTTTAATAGCGCCGGTAGTATTAATAAGGCTAAAGTAACTATTCGATAATAAAGATATATATAAACTAGGTATATAGATATAACGAGTATATTAATAAGCTATATACTATATACTAGACTCTAACGATAAGCTTAGCGTACTAGCTATAATACCTCGTTTTAAGCGAATATTACTATTAATTATAGTTAAGATATATTTATAAGTAGTATAGGTAATATAAATATTATAGGTTATATCCTATAATAAGTCTTATATAGAATTATTATAGGATATATTATAGGATATATTATAGAATATATTATAAGATATAGAGTATAATTCTATTATACTTAAAATATAGGACAAGATAAAGGTATAATAAGTATAAGTAACTAAGGTAAAATACTAAATATAAGAAGAGGGACTTATTTAGCTAATTTATTAGTTAATTTATTAGTTAATTTATTAGTTAATTTAGTAGTTATATCGTTAGTTAATTTAGTAGTTATATTATTAGTTAATTTAGTAGTTATATCGTTAGTTAATTTAGCGGTTATATTATTAGTTAATTTAGCGGTTATATTATTAATTAATTTAGTAGTTAATTTAGTAATTAAATTAGTAGTTAATAGTTAATTCTATAATCTTTTATTAATACTTTATATAGTATAATAAAGTTATACTTAGTAATACTTAGATTAAGGACTTAATAGCCTAAAGAGATATCTTTAGCTTAGTTAGTATAGCTATTACTACTAACTTTACTAAAGAGGTACTATATAGCCCCGGTACTCCCTATAGGTTTAAGAGGACTTAATTAAATAATACTCTTATATACTTTCTAGCTTCTTATAAGTTAGTAGGTTAGCTCTATACTTTTAGGTAGCTAGAGTCTTAATTAATAAATCTAGCCTAGTTAAGCTTTAAGTAATAAGAGCTATTAAGCTTAAGTATTCTATAATAAGGTCCCCTTTTTTTTATTTTATTATTTAATTAATAATTAACTATAAGGCTAAAGGTATAGTAAAGTAATAATAATAGCTAGTAGCTATTAGTATTAAGGCTCTCTTATATACTCCTTAACTATATAGCCCTTATATATTAACTTAAGGGCGCTAAGTATATAATCTATTTTAGGAAGGTTATAGGTTCGAATTACCTATATAATATCTTTTTTTAATTATAGGTAAAGGCTATAAGCTATAGCTAGTAATATATATAAGTTAGTAATACCTATATATATATAGCTATAGTATTAAGTAGCGCTAATATAATATATATATAACCTATACCTATTAGGTCCTAGATTAAGGTAGGGAATTAATATATATAAATTTATAGTATTAGCGCTCTACTATAATTAAGCTATAATAGCTTACTTTTCGTAGAACGATTAGCTAGAAGTATAGGACAGATAGTTATACTACTAATTTAATAGTAATTAAATTAAGTATTTTCCCTACCTAGCGCCCTATTTAATATAATAAGTACTAGCTTAATAGACTTATATAAATACTATATAATTACTATATTAAATTAACGCCCTGCTTTAATATAGTAATAATAAAGTTATTTTTATATTATAATCTCTTTCTTAGTATTACTAGAGGCGCTAGAGCTACTATAATAAGCTACGAGCTATTAAGAGCTTTATACTAGTTCTTTAGCTAAATTCTAGTAGCCCGGAAGCCTGCGTTAATATTCTTCGTTATAAGGGCCTTATCTCTTATTATAGTATAGTATTAAAGGAAGCTAGCCTTATTAATCGGGCTAGAATTATTAATTAATTCTAATTATATAAGGTAATATTAATACTAGTACTTTAACGGGCTAAATATAGCTAGATTAAGTAGCTAAAGTATATATAAGGTATACGCTAATAAAAATAAAAGGAAAATATAATTCTAAAAGTATTATTATATAAATTTATTTATAGTATAGCTAGTATAGCTATTAATAATAAGTAGCCGGGCCTCTAATATATCTTAAGGCGCTATTTCTAAGATAAATACTTAATTAAGCTATTTAAGCGCTATCTTATTACTAGTTTAGCTATTCTTAGAGCTTATAAAGAGCTATAAGTAATTAAATTCATGTTTAAACTATTATTACTAGATTAAAGCGCTTTTAAATATTATAACTAGTATAAAGGCTTATAGCTCGGCTGCCTTAGTACTAGCGGCTTTAATATACTTAATTATTATAGTTTAATTATATAATTAGCTACTTTTAATATAAGCCCTCGTAGGATTAATTATAAAAGAGCTAATAATAAGCCCGTTAACTTTTATTCCTTTTATAATACTAGTCTTATTAGTATTATAGATATTAGCTAGCTAAATCTAATTAAAGGTATTATATAGATTAAACTAGTTATTTATCGCGATTAGATTAGCTCTATTAATCCTTATTACTTTAATTTATACCCTAACCTTAATCTTTATATCTAGGTTATAATAGAAAAAGATATTTATTTAATACTAGCCGAGATTATATATATCGCTCTTATAGATAAATATCTTTATTATAATATATCGGACTTATTAATATATTAAGCTATAGCCTAGCCTTTCCTAAGATAGTATCTATATTACTAAGCGCCTCTCTTTATTAATTAAGAGTCTCTAGTAGTCTTATTATATAATTAATTAACTATGCGCGCTATAGACTCTTTTTCGAAGGGTTCCTTCCGGGATCCTATATTATATACCCGCGCTATATATAAACGAGCTATTTAATATTATATCGATAGCTATATTAATAAGTCCTACTATTCGTATACGGGTATATCTCTATCTATATATATACTTATACTGCCTATACCTAGCTCGTATAGGTACCTTTATAGCTAGTCTTAGCGGCTAGTTTTAGCAGTTATAATTATTATAGGCTAGTA
Organism: Tolypocladium amazonense; assembly: GCA_024340795.1. NCBI lineage: Eukaryota > Fungi > Ascomycota > Sordariomycetes > Hypocreales > Ophiocordycipitaceae > Tolypocladium > Tolypocladium amazonense. The sequence continues at coordinate 7,150 of JALHCE010000178.1, forward strand.
TATAATAAAATTAACGAGCTACTTATATATAATAAATATATTTTAATTAAAGCTCGAATAAGTTATTATAAGCCTATAGCTTAGGTTAGAATAGTCGGGCGTACTTACTTAATAGCTCTAGTAGCTCTATAATATACTCTATATAATCTTATTCCCTTTATATTTAGCTTTATTATTAATCTTAGTAATAATACTATAAGGGTATTTAGGCTATAAAGCTACGAGCGTATTCTATATATTAGCATAATCTTTATAAAGTACCTCTACGAGCTAGGCCTTCGCGATATAAGTAAGCGGGGCGGGCTAGTAGTAGTCTATACCTTTTTTATATAAGCGCGTATATAAATAAAAATATACCCGTATATAAATAGTAGAACTTATATTAATATCGGATTTAGACTAAGTAAGTATTTTATATAATAATATAGACTTATAGCTATAATTAAAGATTTAATTAAAATATAAAAATATATTATATTAATATAAAGCGCGTACTTATAGAGTATATATATAAGGTAGGGTTAGGAACTTATATTTTATATACTTTTAGTAAAATTACTTACTTAAGAGTTTAAAAGATCTTTCTACCTTAAAATACCTTACTAATAAATTATTATAAAAGAAATATAATAGCTCTTAGTATATAGTCTCTTCCTTTAGTATATAGATATAATCCTAGAATTATAATAAGCTAAGAGAATTTATTAACTAATACCCTATTATTAAGAATATAGGCTTATTCTATACTTTTATTTTTTATAAGTAATTTATTTTTAGGTTATTATTTTATAATTAGTATAAGAATTTTATAAGTAATTAAATAAGGTTATTATAAGCTATTTACTTATTATTATTATTATTATTTATTATCCCTATCTAAGAGCCTAAAAGACTATATAGGTCTAGTTAATAATCTAATACTAAGGGGAAAAACTAATAAGGTATAGCTCTTACTACTACCTTATTAATAAAAAAACCTTAGCTAAGAAGTTATTAAGTTATAGTCCTAGTAGTACTACTTATATATTAATATATACGCGGGCTAACCTTATAGAATACTTATTAATAAGGCCTTTATAGGCTCCTTATAGTTCTCCCTAGCGCCGGCTACTTACTAGCGCCTTACTACCCTACCTTATTAGGGCTACCTATATATACTTTCCCTCGCTAACCTCTTTATAATATCGGCGCGCTTATATTATCGCGTCGCTATTACCCTATTATACTAGCGTAAGCGCGCCGCGCTAACGCCCCTATCGCGCTAGCGTAAGTATACCTCGTCGCTACTCTATACGCTAGCATAGTAATATCTCGCCGCGCTATCGCCTATTAAAGAGCCGATTAATATTATTAAGTATAGGCCGATATCTATATCTAGTATACTCTTAGCGAGTATCGCGCGATCCCTAGATTATAGACTATAGTAAGAGTAGCCTAGTATTAGTTACTATAGTCCTATTCGCTAGCTATATACTAGCTATATATAGTATCGCTAGCTATTTATATATTTTCTAGCGCTAGTACCTATTACTTACTAGGAGTATATAGTAATAGAGCTAGCGCTATATAACCTTTATTTTAATCTTACCCCTAGCGCGCTATATCTTTCCTTATAAAGTTATAGCTTTCTCTTACCTAAACTTTACCTTAACCTTACTCTTACTATTACCCCTAAATATCTTTAATATATACTTTTCTATCTTATAATACCTTTACTTTTACTTATACTCTATTTTCGCTATAAGTATATCTCCTTATAAGTATTCTACTCTATTTACTAATATCTTATAGTACCTAAGACTTAATCTAGTACCTCTAGTAATAAACGCGCTGCTAATAAGTATATGCCTTGCTAGCCTCGCTAGATTATCGCTAAGAATTCTACTAATATATCTTTTAATAACTTCTTTAAGAAGGAGAAATAGGTATTATAGCTCGCTAGTAATAAGAAGGAGAACGAGGAGTATAAGAATATTCTAGTCCCTAAGGTCTTATAGGCTACTCTAACTAATCGCTACTATCTTACTATTACTTAAGTTTTATAAGCTACCGCGTTTATATAAATATAGATACCTAATCCTTAGTAAATAGCCTTATTTAAGTAATAGATAGAGCGGGAATATCTCTTAGTAGTTACTAATAAAGCTATAGTAATAGATATAGATATAAACGAACTCGCTAGCTATATACCTCTCTCTATTACTAGCCGCGCTATTTTATAAGCTCTAGCTATATAAGATCCTAGCTTCCTTATCCCTCGCTCTAGTAGTATAGCCCTTATAATAGGAATAACTTTATATAAATCCTTTATAGCTACTCTCGCTTATAGCTTACTATTTAAGACTTCTCTATAATAGAAGCGCCCTCGCGCTAATAACTCGCTAAGCTTTTCTCCTCCTATATAGAGCCCTACTTATAAGGCTATGTATACTCGCTAGGAGCTCGCTACCCCTAATACTAACTATAAGGCCGAGGATAAAACTACTAGCGTAGACCTTATTAGTATTAATACGTAGGCGAATATAATACCTAAGGCCTTACTTCGCGGCGCGGGTAGCTATTCTATTTACTATACTAACCGCGTTATTTCTTAGTAAGTTACTATACTTTTACTATACTTCCTTACTAACCTCTCGTAAGAAGGTTCCTTACTAATACTACGTTAAAGTTATTATTAATAATAAGTAGTCTATTAGTATTATATATATTATACTATATAAGTATAGTTATAAGATTAATAAGTATCCCTAGTATATTATAGGTTCCTTATTAATAATATAGATAACCCCTCTAGAAAGTACTTATACTATTATAGTATTAGCTATAGCTATACTAAGACTACTAGTAAGAAGTCTAAGCTAGTTAGTTACTAAATTATTACTTTATAGGCATAGCTAGAGACTATAGTAACTTTCGGTAACCTTAAAGTAGTCGGTATAGTAAGTTACCTATATCTTTACTAAAGCTATTTACTTAATAAATACTTTCTTTACTTATTTCTATAAAACTTATTATATATACTTAGCTTTATCTCTAGCCTAGTTAATTAAGTATTCTAAGTTAATTAATATAATATTAATATCCTTAACCCCTTAAGTCTAGAGTTATATAGCCCCTTTTAACTTCTTATTAAACTTAGACTAGCTTAAGGCTTAAGATATCTTATTTATTAAAAGTAGCTTACTATACCTTTCTTAATATATTAATCTTACCCCTATAATATTTACTATTACTATCTTCCTTTATAAGTTAAGTAATAAGTATATATTCGCTAGCGCTTTATTTCTATAATTAGGGTACCTTAATAAAGTATTTACTAAGTTACTTTTACTTAAATAATATTTAATAATAAAGTTAAGTAATACTAGATTTATATACTAATAAGCTTATTATTTATTAAGTTTAATTTACTTTATAAATATTTAAAGGTTATAATAATTAGAAAGTACTTTTATTAATATCTTTACTTTATTAATATAATATCTCTAGTATTAAAATAATTTAATAATAGTAAGTAATTCTTAGTTTAGTATTCTATAGTTCCTTTCTATATTTATAAATTCTAGAACTAGAAAGTAATAAGGTATTAATAATCTTTTTTATTAAGTTATAATAGTATATTAGCTATAATAAAATTTAATATATTTATTTTAATTTAAATAAGTAGCGCTAGGTTAAAATATTATAATAAGAGTATAGTTTAGAAGGTTTCCTTTAGCTAGCGAAATACTTACTTCTTACTTATATTAAGTTAGATATTACTAAGCTTCCTCTTATTTTTACTTCTCTTAAGAAATATATATAAGGGTATAGCGATTTAGAAATACTTAAGAATAAATCGCTAGTAAAAGTTATAGAAGCTTAAGAAGACTTATATTTCTCTATATATCTTTAGCTCCTTCTATTCTAAGATTATTTATACTTAGCGAGGATCTATTAAAATACTAGCGATAGATAAGATAAATTTAAGGAATTTTATTAAGTCTATATAGAAGTAATATTTCGATAGCTTTATATAGAGCTCTATTACTCTTATTCTCTTTAATACTTATTATATATATTTACGGAGCGGTTATCTATCCTACGCTTCTAGCTATCCGTCCTACCATAAGTAAGCCATTATAGCTAGATTAAGGCATAGCCAAATTCGCACACCTACGTAACTAGTCGCGTCAATTAAACAGCGTAATAGCGGCCAGCGCAGCGTAACAGGGGCCGGCAGCTTAACTAAACAGCGCAGCGCCCCAGCAGCCCAGCAGCTCAATTGAACAGCGCCCAGCAGCTCAATTGAACAGCGTAGCGCAACAGCGGCCAGCAGCTAGTCTGCTGGCCGCTGTTGCGCTGCGCTGGCCGCTGTTGCGCTACGCCGTTTAATTAATGCTGGCCGCGGTGCGAATTCGCTCTTGCGCCACAGCGGCCCACATTTTCGTAGGACGGATAGCTAGAAAGAGAATTAAGGTAATACTCCTTACTTTCTATACTATTTATACTTAGCTAATAATCTTATATAGTATTATTTCTATAGACTAGCTTTATTTATTCTCTATTTACTTATTTATAAAGATCTTACTAGCTTTTATAATATTTATAATATACTAAGCTATACTTAATAATATAGAGTAATATCTTATCTTTTAAAATAAGTAGTACTATATGTACTTACTTAAATCTTTATTTATACTTACTACTGCTAGCCCGCCCCGGCTTCTTATACTGCCCGGGCTTAATAAGTATAAGTACTATAAAAATATATTATATAAACGAATATATAATATATATATATATATATATATATATAATACGCTTATAGCTATAGAATATATTCCTTTTAATTTACTTTAAAATATACCTTTATGCCT
>JALHCE010000179.1:0-16786 GCA_024340795.1 Tolypocladium amazonense
TCAACCCGAAAGAGAGGGAAGGGGGGGGGGGGGAGGGGTTGCAGTGCTGGGGGTGCGAGCAGAGCGACCCTGGTCGCAAGCCTCAGTTGTTTTCGTCGTCACTCTTTTACTTGACGCCCCTCGACCCCGTGGCGGAAGTGCGAGCTCACGGCTGTGTTCGCCGTCTTCCGATGCAATTGCGGCGCGCTGGTTCGGCTCCGACAGCGCAGCACAGCACGGCGCGGTCCCCGCACCACCCCCGCCGTCCCCTGCTGGCCAGGCGTTTTCCGCAGAGGATGCCTGCCGGGCGCACCAGCCACAGCACGCTTGGCGCGCTTGGCGACCAACCCCCGGCGCAACCACCCACCAACGCCCGCTTCCCCAACCCGCCGTGACGGGCCGCTGCCGGCGCTGTGCAACCTCGCCGTGCACACCGGAATGGGCACCCGGCCGTGGGCACCTGCGATAGGGCCGTGCTGGACCAGCAGCCAGCAGCGGCGTCCCCGACGGCTGCGACTCTCGCGCTGCGGCGGCTCCGGTTGGATACGTCGCCTCCGGCCGGTCAGCCGCGGCGTTTCCAATCGCGTTCAAGGCATTTTCCCATGATTGCCCCGTTTCATCGGCGGGCAGGGCATGGCAGGGCAGGGCGGAAACGTGGCCCGCACGTTGGACCTGCGTGGCATCTGTGTAACCATGTAAGTGCTCTAATTACGGCACTCGCTCAACGCGGCCTTGCACCCAAACCACAGCCGCCAACGTGCGCTGAATCTTCTGCAAGCAAGGAGGCTTCCAGAAAGCAATTTTCCTTCGGCGATGACGCAGAGGGTCCGCGAGTTTGCCTGGGGCTGTGGCGGCCGGTTTTGCGGCCGGGCGCAGACGGGGTCGCACGAGCGGCCGCATGAGCCTAGCAGTAGTCACTTCGTTGGCCTACAAGCGCGGCCCGCAATCACGACACAGCCAGACTGCACCAGGAAATAGGGGCTGGAGACATGGCATGATGCCCATCGTCAATCATTCGGCAGCAGAAATCAAAGTGTGGGAATGCTCGAAATTCGATTTGCTGGACACTAAGTAATATCGCGGGACCTTGGCTGGGTACTTGCGTTCCCAACCGCTTCCTTCACGCCACGATCCCCCGCCAAATTCCCGTCTCTTTGGGTCAACCCACCCCGATAGCTCGGCGAGCACCTTCTATTCCTCCTCGTACCCTTGTCTTCCAACCAGGAAATCCAAAGCCAGTTAAGGAGCCGAAGAGGAAGGGGGAAGAGGGAAGAGCAGAATGCAAGGTGTAGAAGAGACAAAAAAAGAAAGGGGAAAGGGGTCAACGAAAGAAGAAGGAAATTGCCCCAAAGCGGCCCTCTGCAAGAAACAGCCCTTATCGCTGGCCGCTGACTCCTGTGGTTGAAACACAGAAGACGCTGCCACGAGTGCTGAGAGCTAAAATCAAGCCGAGAGCTTCAAGAAGAGAAACAAAAGAAGGAATAAAACTAGAGTGACGAAGTGAAAATCGTTCCATGAGCCGCCCGCTCTCGCTCTGCCGTCAGCCCATCAAGGGTAGCGCAGTGGAGTGCCCAGGCTCTTCGCAATCCTTGCCGCGTGGCCGTCTATAGTGTGTTCCATCAACTTCGTCTATCCTGGCGCGTTCCTGGATCAACCAGCTCGTGCCTTATGAGTTTTGGCGCCAGCGAGCAAGGCAAGCAGGCGTGATGGAGTCCAATCGAGCCGTTACTTTTTAGGATTGGGGCACCCAGAGCGGTTGCAGTATCCCTCCCATGTCTGCATGCCCTGGGGCTGCACCGTCGTGCAGTGGCATGTCGGGTGGGAGGTGGAGTGCTCGATGACGCACCCGCACAGGGTGTAGTACTCGGAGGAGACCCAGACGCACATGATGGTGGCTGTTTCGTTGGATGATGTGAAGGTTTGCGAGGTGATTTTAACGGGAGAGAATGGCCCGACTTTGGTTTTCAAGGGCGGCTGCGAGATAGCTCTTTGGTTCAAGACTGCTTCTGTGGTCAGCCGAAAGCTCGACTTTGGCGTGGTCTGATTGAGGGCACGAACACCCCGTCGAGTGTTTGCTTACTTGAAGGGGATGTCCGAAGAGGTGCGAGTGTCGAACTTGTCCAGATGGCGGGTGGATGAAGAGGCGAGGCAAGTCGGATACTTTGACGAGTGCTGTGCGTGTGTCTTGCTTTGGATTCTGATGGTTTGAGTGTGTGTGTGAGTGTGTGTGAGCTTCAAAGGAAGAGATGAAAGAAGACAGAAGCATCCTGTCCTTATATACTCGGTGGCACTCGGGTTGAGCAGAGTCTAGCCACGGCAGTAGATGCGTGTTGGTGATGTTTGCTTACAGGCTGATATCACTCTATGCTCATGAGCCACCAACCAAGTCGCTTGGAGCACGAGACAGATTTTCCAGTTTCCCGACACGGCCGAGTCAAATGTGTTTGTTGGCCGTTTGCTCTTTTTCTGCCCGTCCCGTAGAGCAGGACCGGGCTATGTTGTAGGGGTGGGAGACGGAGATTGGGCGGGAGTGTCGGGCAGGGTATGTGTTAGCTGCGAGGCCGGCTACTTGCGAGGCAGTACTCGGGGTCGCGTTGCCGTACGCTCTGGAAGGGGGTTGGCTGGAGAGACTTTACTCGTTGGAGGGACCTCACCCGTTGGAGACAGCTCATTCGTCGGAGACACCTTACACTCTGTAGACGGGGAGGGGCGAGGGCAGACGAGACACAACGGGCGGAACGTCGAGGAGATATAGAACTCCGAATTAGGTAGGCCACAGCATCGTGTTGGTCGCTCCGCGTTACGTCAAGGTACATCGGCTGCAGCAGGACTGGGCGCCCGTGACATGGACTCCATGGGGGAGCGAGCCGCAGGATGGGGAACGGGGCGAGAGGAGGAGGTAGAGGCAGAGAGAGAGAGAGAGAGGTAGAGAGGTAGAGAGTGGAAGAGGCAGTGGCAGAGAAGCGACAAGGACGGGCACGACCAACAGCTATCTCCGTAAGACCCTGGACCATGTACTCCACGCAGTGTGGGTGGCAGCAAGCAGCAGTGGCAGCTACAGCATCTCGCAGCAGCAGCTCCAACGAGCTTAGAATCTCGTGCAGCACGGAAGTGGGATTGGGGCGCGCTGCGGCATGGGAGGGGGGCCGAAGCGATGCATCTCAGATGGCCAGCCACAGGCCCACAAGCTGCCGACCTAGAAAGGTCGTCAGTCGCGGCAGCAACCAACGCCCGGGAGGGCCCAGCGCAGCGCAGCGCAGTGCTACGGAGCGAGGGGATGCAAGGCAGGACAGGGGACGACGAGGGCCCGCCAACTTTGCGAAATAGACGGTGCGAGGCAAGCCTCAGGGCGCGCCGGGGTGGTGGGAGGGGGTGGTGATGCCGGCACGAGGGCGTCTGCGACAAGGGTCCTGTCCATGTCCTGCGCGTGTGAGTGCTGCGTGTTCGTATCGGCGACTGTGCATCTGCGACTGTGCATCTGCGTCTACCTGTGCGACGGCCGAGTACCGCAGGGTAGCCGGCGCACCGACGAGCGACGCAGAGGGACGGCCGTGAGGTATTACCTGCCTCGCCTTCATGCGAGGGACCTGGCCTGGGCTGGCCTGCTGGGCCCAGATGTGCAATTTCAGAAGCATGCTCTGGGCCTTTTGGGATGAGATGCCTTCGGTATCCCGCCAGCGCAGAGGTGCTGCGCAGGTACGGAGTAACGTACACGCGGCTGCTTCTATTTTAGATGCGCAGCGCCGGAGCGGACTGCTTCCTTTCCTCACTCCATTAACGAGCACACGACGCTGTCCTCGCCCGCAAACCGAGCCACAACGCAGTGTACGTCGCTTGGGCAAGCAGCAAGCCAAAGACCCGGCGCGTTGGCCCGGTCCTGTCAGGCCTTTCGAGGCTGATTGACAGGGCGTGCTCGCACCCACCCACTGGCCAGGCGCAGCGACCCCCACCACCTCCACCTCCAGAATCGGACTGAGCATCGCACTCATTTCGTCGACATGACGGCGGGATTGGCGTGGCGCTGTTCCCAAACGGCAGTGGCTGGGCTTGTCTGCAACCCATTTGCTGCCCGCCAACAGGCTCCGGGTGGAACGTGGACAGCGCCCGTGGTTCACTTCCATCTGGGGGTTCCAAGGCACCGTGCTCCGTACGTGCCACCTCATGCGACTACCCCGATCTCGCTGCTATCTTGTCCCTGCGTTCACCGCAATGTACTCGTGCACCGAGACCCGTCGATGACGCAAAGAGACAAACACGGACAGAAATAGGTACCTTGGGCGTGCACTCGACGATGCAAATTGGTACGGGCAAGCAGCTATACCAGGCACCAGGCACCAGGCACCAGGCAGGCGGGCGAGCAAGCAGAGCAATCATGTCAGGAACCCACCGCCGCGACGGCAACCGCGCTGCAAAATGCCGGGTCTGGTGGGGGTGGCAGCTGCATCAAGCAGCAAGTTGCAGGAGAAGCGCATCCCGAGTCCACCAACCCGCCCCAGCCACGATCATCTGGTCGTGCCATTGACAGCGTCATACGGCCAGAAACCACGAACCGACCCTGCCTGGCCTCGCACACCTACGCATCGCCGTTCTCGATCCACAGTCAACGCCCGCCGTCCCGCTTCCGCTCCCGCTGCCGCATGCAAACTAATTGCGACGAGTGCTTGCGACGCCTTGGGCTCGACCGTCTGGGCGCACCCCTCGGGCCAAGCCCCCAACGGGCCGATGCCATCTGAGGGCCCCGCGAGCTCCTGTCATCGTCATCTCCGCGACGTTGTCTCCCTCGCACCGGTTGGCGGCTCTCCCGACGGACGCAGCCACCGCAGCTGCACCAAACCACCAGCTCAGCCGCAGGCCCTCTTCCGATTTGCAGCGCGCCGCAGCCGTCGGGCGGGAATCTACAGATGTGCGTTGGCCAGGCCCAATTCGTCGGCGTTGCTTCCGCGCGGCACAATCCCTTCCTCTCTGGCCCTAGCCGTGTGTGATGTAACTTGCAAGTGAACATGCGGTGCGCAGATCTGCTGCCCGCCGTCGCGAGTATTAGACGCACATCGACGTCGCCTCGGGCGGACGTCGCGCATTACCCGCGGTGAGCTGCCTGTTCGGCCAACGCCCAAGCCCGCTCCCAACGGCATGTAGCCTCTTTGAGGCATAGTCACGAGGGTGTCATGTCTGTAAGTGGGAAGACGCACGCCGAAGGGGCCTGGGAGACCACTTTGGGGAGATCAACGCGAAGGCACCCAAGCCGCAACGCAGCAAGCAACGCCCCGCCCTGAAGCGCGCCAGGCGAGCACAGGTGACTCACATGAAAAGAGAATTGGACCTCTGACGAGAAGTAACAAGCAATGAGATTCTGACAAGGCCGGGAATCGTGCGACAGTTGGCCTTTGCTGGCAAGCCAATTCTAGGCAATGATCGACATGCCCACCTCAACTGGACGCCTTCCGTACCCAGCTTCACCGAGGTGAACAACCTTTGATAGCCATGCAAAAATCTCCCACAAACCCAGGGCTCACTCACGGTTCCATGCGTCCCATATTGTCGTCACTCAGAGATCGGAGAGGGGCTGTCGCTGCCTAGATGTCAGGTGGGCCTCGGCACGGTGGACATGGAGAACACTCAGTTCTGGTGACTGATATACGAAGGCCACTCTGGGCAATGAGCCGCTCACTACAGAAAGAACTGCATCTCGCCGGCGTCGCCGGCGCATCTCAACTCCCGCTAAGGCTGCTGCTGCCTATGCCAAACAGAGTCGACAAGTCTTGGCCTTTGCATTGGCCGATGCAAAAGGTCCCAAGAGCCATCACACTCTTGGCTCATCCCGATTATGCACGTCACGTCTCAACCGCTTCAATCCATTCACGGAAGGTTCTGGGGAGTCCTGGTAGAAGATCCGCCGCCAATCGGCGTTGGCTGCCCATTTCGTGCCGGGTCAACTCGCTTCAGATGATGTGAAAGAGGGCGCGACCCAGGACGTCTTCGTGGCTTCAGTCCTGCATTTCCCTCAACCTCCTTCGGAGTACATCAACCAGGCGAGGCGTCAGGCGTCTAGCTGCCCCAGAGTCGGGCGCCTGTCAGGGTGGTGTAAGTCGGGAACGCACCGCGGCAAATGATTGGACAGATGCCAGGAACCAACAGTGTGTTGGTCACTGTGTGGCACTGAGCCCACAGGGGTCCCGACGTTGGAGCCGTGCTGTTTCTTCAGCCTCTGGTAGGTGCGGTTGGTTTGGCACTTTAGACGCCGAGCGGGCCGGCCCTGGATGGCGACGGTCGGTAGCCTATTGCTTGGTGAGGGGGCAGAAAAGCTAATCGCTCCTCAGGGGCACGAGGTTGCCGGGAGTTTGGCCGACGACCATTGGGCACTCGTCCAAGATGCCGGCTGCCAATCAGCTTAGCGGGCTCTCGAAACCATTGTCCAAGGCAGCATGCCTGGAAATCTCTTTGCTCAGCCCCTAGGAGTCAGCAGACGTGCCATGGTTTCGCTCTACGAGTACAATGACGAAACGCAGGCTCCGAAGAGCAGGCCGGGTCGCGGCCGGGCGTCTGTGGCGGCGCGATCGCGCAAAATCTACCAATGCCGTATCGGCGCAGCGGCCTAAAGATACCTTGGGTGGGGATGGGACTCACCCGGCGCCGAACGGTGGGCTGCCCTGCAGCTTCATCACTGTGGGGAGCCCGCTTAAGGTTAGGACCAGGATTGTGAGCGCGGCTGTGAGCGCAACTCTCCCTCCTCCACACCACTCAAGACGCCTCAGACGCCGCCTCTCCGCGATACCCCATTCACACGGCGCCGTTAGCCGTGGGCAGGCCGCATCTCGTCACCCACAGCCGCTCGAGCAGCACGAGATTGGCGCTGCCGCTGGCCCTCGACTCCTCTCACGCCGACGGCCCACGGGAGATCGTCCGCCACTCACCTCTGTTCGCCTCCCTGCCGCGCTCGAGGCTCATCCATGGGCCTGTCTCCCGGCCCGCGCGGACCAGCTTGCCAACTACATTTCATCATCTCGCTACGTCTCCCGCCGAAGATGGGCTCCATTTCGGTGCTTCCTGCCAGCACCGCATCGTGTTGGCCGGGCTACGCCCTGCAACTAAGGGTTTGCACCCGCCATTGGCGCCATTTGTGAGAGTGATGTGACGGGTTTCCAGGTTGTGGTGTCTCCGTACATGCATCTTTTTTGACCGCGATCCACTGCCAGGTTTCTCTCGCACACAGGAGCAGCTCGCTGCCGTGTTGTTGGGTTCATTCAGCGCGTGCGCCGCCTGCAAAGGCGTTCTATCATGCTGCAAAGCAGCCGCCGTTGCGAGGTGGTCCCTTTTCTTGGGCGAATTCTGCGTACCTCCGAGTCATATTGGATCATCACAGCCGTTTTTGTGAGACCGTCTCGATCGTCCCGCTGACAGACCCATGCGGCCGTATATGCGGCCATATATGCGGCCACGCCTTGCCGCGCCCGGCACTAGGCACTCAAGGCAGACTATTCAGGGGAGAAGGAGGCGTTCATCGACTTATTCGTGTGTCTGCGGTGACTGGACCATTCCCAAAGGTGACTGCAGCCGGCGGGTGACCTTACTCGGGCACCTTGGATCGGTTCCGCCACATCGAGCGGAACATCGGATTGGACGAACTCCCAACGAGCGAGCCCTGGCACATCCGGCAACAGTCAAGTGATTTCTGCCGCGCTCGCCTGGGGGCCCAACAAGACGCCCGGCGCCGCTCAAGGTACCAGCGTACCAGCAGCAGCAAAACTCGGCACGCATGACTGTTGCTTGCTCGGGGAGCCAACACGTTACATGCATGAGAGGCGTGTTGCGGAAGCGGAGCAGCTGTTCTCTCTTCTTCCCAGCCTGCGGGCTTAGCCAGAGGCGCGGCTCTTGCGGCAGACAAGATGGCAAGCTCATGTTCGTACCCAGAGGGGTATCCGTGGATAACCAAACAGCCCTATTCCTTGCGACTCTGGATAGCGGCGACAGCTAAGCCTTGACGTTTGTCAGGCAAAAAGCAAGTTGAACAGTTGTGCTCTTGCACTTATGCGAGGGTACCCTTGCCACATGCGATGTGCCTCTCGCAACCACCACGATATCATTCTGCGCCAATGTCATAGCCATGGACTTCGGGCTGTGCCACGCGCACGAAGCAGCATGGGCCGAGGAGACCGCGCGCGGGCAAAGTAGACGATTCATCACCATCCTTTTGAAGGCATGCTTCCCGAAACTTGCTCGCTTTGAGGAGCTTGTGCAAGCCCGTTTTGTGCGAGACTTCTCCAAACGGAGTAACCCGTCAAGGCTTACCCGATTGTGGCGGCCAACATAGGCGCCAAAGCCGCCCCCATGCGGTCTGCTAGGAGTCTAAGAGGCGAATCGAGACATGGTATCCCCAACCTCGCCACGCGTCGCCTATTAGAGAGCTCAAGCCCTCGGATGCACCTTTGCCATGGAATGCACGGCGGCTTGGGTTCTCGTGCCGACGTTGACGCCATGCCGAACGACTGGATGTGATGTGGTACGCTCACTTTGTGGGTTGACCAATCACGAGGAGTGTTTTAGGCGCCGCGACTGCTGCGCATGGCCGACCCGACCCGACCCACCGGCCCTCTGCAAGGCTTAGAACGACTAAGTGCCTGACCCCACCTCGTGCGCACACCCCACAAGTGCGCGCTTTACATCAACGTGACGCGTCTCTGCATTTCAATTAGATCTTCAATTGCAGCCGCAATTCTACATTACTATGTAAAATGCCTACCTGGTCCGAATCCGACATCAATACAGCTATCGATGCAATATTAAACGGCTCGTCGATACGTGGCGCGGGTGCGCAATACGGGATCCCGGAAGGAACCCTTCGAAAAAGGGTCCGCGGCGCGCGCAGTCAATCAATCGCATAACAAGACCGCCAGAGACTCTCAATTGATGAAGAGAGGCGCCTAGTAACATGGATACTATCTCAGGAAAGGCTAGGCTATAGCCTAACGCATCGATAAGTCCGATATATCGCGACGAAGATGCTTATCCGTAAGGGCGATACGCGTGATCTCGGCCGGTATTAGATAGATGCCTTTTTCCGCTATAACCCAGATATAAAGACTAAGGTTAGGGCACGAATTAAGGCAGCAAGGATCAATAGAGCCAATCCAATCGCGATAAATACCTAGTTTAATCTATACGATACCTATAATTAGATTCAGCCGGCTAATATCTATAACACTAACGAGACCAGTATTATAGAAGGAATAGGGCTTAACGGGCTTATCGTCGGCTCTTCTATAATTAATCCTACGAGGGCTTATATCAAAGGCAGCTAATTATACAATTAGACTATAATAATTAAGTGCATTAGAGCCGCTAGCGCCGCTAGCGTAGCCGAGCTACGAGCCCTTATACTAGTAGTAATATTCAAAGGCACCTCAATCTAATAGCAATAGTTCAAACGCGAATTTAATCGCCTATAGCTCTTTATAAGCTCTAAGAATAGCTAGACTAGCAACGAGATAGCTATTAAATAGCTTAATAAAGTATTTATCCCGGAAATAACGCCTTAAGATATATTAGAGGCCCGGCTACTCGTTATTAATAGCTACGGTAGCTATACTACGGATGAATTTATATAGCAATACTTCCAGAATTATATTTTTCTTCTATTCTTACCGGCTCATACCTTACACATTCTCCAGCCGCTTAATTTAGCTATATTTAGCCCATTAAAGCATTAGTATAGGTATTACCTTAGGTAGCTCGAATTAATTAACGATTCGAACCCTATTAGTAAGGCCAACTTCCTTAAATACTACGCCGTAGCAAGAAGCAAAGCCCTTATAACTACGAATATCGAAGCAGGCTTCCGGGCTACTAGAATTTAGCCAAAGAACCGGAATAAACCTCTCAAAAGCTTATAGCTTATTACAGCAACTCCAGCGCCTCCAGCAACGCTAAAAAAGAGATCACAGCACGAAGATAACTTCGTCATTACTACGCCAAAGCAGGGCCTTAATTTAATAGAGCTATTGCATAATATTCGTACGAGTCCATCGAGCCAGCGCTTATTATATCAAATAGGGCGCTGGGTAGGGAAAACACTCGATTTAATTACCGCTAAATTAGTTCTCAAAGACGAGGAATTACGCGCAAAAATACAGCAAATTAAGGCCCTAAAGCCCCCAAGGAAGAAAACGGTTAAGTAGGCCCCAAATAAACGCTTTGCCTTAATTAAGCAGGTTAAGCAAGCATAGCAGCAAGTTAACAAGGAAGATATACAGCGGTAGCGATACCTTACGCAATCTACGGTAGCTACGAATAACGATAACTTTACGGTAATATACTTTGAATAGCAATTAGATTAATATAGCTATCTTAATTGCTATATTTATGTAGATTATATAATTAATGAGTATTGCTTATTGCGTTATCGCGCGCAAGCGTTGAAAAGTGCGTACTTGTGGGGTGTGCGCACGAGGTGGGGTGAGGCACTTAGCATGTCAGGATCGAACCAGGGGGACCTCGAAGTCGACGTCACTGAAAGGCATTGCCAGCTCCGCGACGGAGCTGAAATCTGTCCTCACGAGCTAGCTCAAACTATTTGGCCGAGAAGCTGCTGTTGGCAGCTGCATGAGCTCCCAAGCAGGCCAATGAGTCCACGTCTGTCTTCAGATTGCCCATTGAGGGGGGTAAAGTGGTGGGCCGACCGTTGATACCGCGCTGGTCAGGAAGGCAATGCCGACCAGCAAGAGGCTCGAGATGCGAGAAAGACGGGGTGGGTGACTTTGCTTCTGCATCTCTGTCACTCCAGTCACCAACAGACTTCCGACTCGAGTCGGGAATGGAGGATCCGTCAACCTTCCATGACCGGATTGAGTTGCCCACATGCCTACCTGCCTGACCTTGTGATTTCGCGGTCATCAGGTCGGCAATGGTACCCAGCTTCAACATGAAAGATGTCGCCGTATGCAGCATGGGAGCCTGTTTCTGTTTGACGCGACCAACGGCACTGAAGCAACGGAAGGTGATTCGCGAGCATGCAAGAGTGTACCCGTTCTCGGATACGAGAAGAGACGAGCGGTGCCATAAGGATATGATCGTCGCTTCGCGGACGTCACTACTGGGGGTTATTACTTATTGTCCTGCATCGACGTTTGGGGCGGCTTCAGCAGCGGCCGTTGCAACGCGGCTGTTACAACGAGCAGCCCGCGGTAGACGCCGGCAACTCGAACGAGCCGGCGCTTGATTGACGCGGAAATGTTGCGACACAACGAGGGCCCAATGGCCCACATTGCTTTTGACGGGGGCCGCACGCAGCATGCGTCCATTCGGATCCGAAAAGGGTCAAATGGCGCCATATACCGGGCCGTTCCATGCCGTAGGAGCAGCTAAGGAGCTTTGGATGCTGTTGGCGGCGAGTGACGGCAACTCTCCGAACGTTGGTGCCGCGGCACAGACGCGGGTACGATGCTATCCTGATTATCAAGCCGGCAAGCATGAGTCGGCCGAGACAACCTCGACCAACAGTCTGGAGTTCCCCACGGTTCGCGACCCGACTAACTAGCTTCCCTTTGGAGAGACTAGATCAACACCTGGTGTGGTTTCCTGTCGAATGTGTGGCGTTTGCAGCATCCTGGGAATATCTTGGCCAACTATGGCAGCAAGAAGCATGATTTGTAGTTGGGGGCGTTGCCGATGGTTGGCTGGAAGCAAAGACTTTGTGAAATCCAGGGGGTGGGGGGACTACCATTTGTCTCGTTGCGACGGGTGTTGTCAAAGGCCGCTGTAGGCAGTTCCGATACTGCCTTACGGAGTTAATGGATTGTCATTGCCGACTGAGCCAGCCTCAGGTACCAGACCTACCGCAGGTTCTGTTGGAGGGGATTGCCCTGCAGTGCTTGTGACGGGGCGGTGGACAGATGAGAGACGTCTCTTCCAACTTGACTGGGTATGGCGGCTCAAGAGGTTCGTCGTGCTCATCCGCAAATTGCCCAAGCAAAGCCTTGTTTTCTCTAGAGACGTCCTAGACTGCTCTAGAACCATTTGCCGTTGCCGAGCCTGGATGACGACCTGCTCCCTCGATAATGTCGGAGGCATAGAGTGTTTGCCGTTGGTTATTGGTCTAGAAGAGAGCTACTTTGTCCCTGGTGAGGACTGCTAGCTTATTCGTCTGGAGAGACGGCTGTTCAAGCTTGGTCGAAGAAAATTGACGGGCGCCGACGGCCACGTTATCGGCATGTGCAATTACTCTTTGTTGTCGTGTGAGGGAAGACGATGATGTATTGCGGAGCTGTCTGCTACCTCTTGTATGCACTATGGGTCTGCCCTGCTCTCAGATGTCCACAGCATCGTGCACCGCCAGACTCGGGCGTCGTGTTCCAGGGGTCGGGATCGGTCTACGACTTCGGGCCCGTGGCTTGGGGCATCGACGCACCGCCCAGGGCTTTGTGAGGGAAGACGAGGATGCTTCAATCGGTTGTCTTCTGTTAGGATCTCTGTGTGCTGGAGGACTGAGTCCAGGCTTCACGGACGGCTTGTTCAGACCTAATCACAGCTCCAAGGACGCTTGTTCAGACCTCCACCATGTCAAGTAAGGCAGTCAATCGGTGAAAGCAAAGACGCAAGTGTAGGTTGTCGTTCTAGAGTTAGATGATGTTAGCTTCCGTTGCGCCCTTCAGAGGTGTGCTGAAGAAGTCGACATGAGTTCGTCGTAAGGAGGGACTCTGTCCGTCATCTGCCTCTTGTTGAGCTTGAGCCTCTTGTACGATGCGCTCCAGGGCTGTTGCGTGCAGTTGAACAGGTTGAAACATGGGAGCAAGGTGCCTCTTGTCTGATACTTTCTATGGACGTTGCGTGCAGTTGAACATGTCGAAGGAGAGCAAGATGCCTCTTGTCTGATGCCTTCTATGGCCGTTGCACACCGTTGAAACACCGTTGAACATGTCGAAACATGAGAGCAAGGTGCCTCTTGTCTGATGCTTTCTGTGGCCGTTGCACACCGCTGAACATGTCGAAACGTGGGAGCAAGGTGCCTCGTAGCCTCTCGATATCCCAATACAAGAAATTTACGGGCTGATTGTGTGCTCGCACGAGAATCTTGGCTAATAGGCATCCGCACCTCGGGTAGATGCGCGGCTACCCTCGGCGGAGCGAGAGAGATGGTGGATGCGCAAGTGCATGCAGGCGGGTAGGGCGGTTCTGGAATGTTGAACATGGGAAAAGCGGCGTTCCCCCACAACCGGGCGCGCTCTCTTTCAACTGTCAACTCGCAGCCGCGCCTTGTGGTCCCCCCGCACTCCGCTTCGGCACGCGGCGCCATGGCATGTTGGTCTCCATCAGCACATGGGACGGCTCCGGTAAATCCCCTTGGTCGCCGCGCGCGGCCAATGAGCACGGCGGGAGCGGCAGCCATGCTACCCCTGGCCGCCGGGGACTTTTCACCCACGGGCGAGCTAGTGTCTGCCTCTTGTCTGTGTTGGATATCAGGTGACGAACAGAGTTTTCCCTGGCTTCTGATAATGACGACTCGTGGGCTGCTGCAGGGTTATCGCGCCCCTGCGTGAGCTGTCAAGCGTGCCTTGATGCGTCTTGATTGGCCTCCACGGGTATGCCGGTTGGGGACGTGTCGCCATCGGATGGTGCGAGAGCTGGCCACTATGCCACCATGTGCGCTGTCCGGTTGTGCCTGCTGGGCGAGTGCTCAGACACGAGCTATCTTTGCAGACCCCGCAAGATATCGTAGCCGTGTCTGCTATTGGCGCCGCGCCGTCCCAGAGCGAGAGCGGTTTGAGACATGTCGCCGGGACGTGGCCCGGCCCCGGGTTCCAAATGCGTCCGCAACGATCCCCGGCAACTGAGTTTCACACCCATGTCATGAGATATGGCTGTTGGCAGACTTCCATAAAAGAGCACGCAGTCCTCCCGTCTGTCGAGCTCAGTTCCCTTCCATTTCCAATCATCTCTGCCCCCAGCTCTTGACCGTTTTGTGTTTGCATCTCTTCCATCACATCGACAGAATTCATATAAACTGTCAACAGCATGTCTTCCCCAATCCGCGAGACCGTTGCTCCTGAGCAGGCCACGGAGCGCCGACCTTCTGCCTTCCTCTCTTTGGCTCCAGCTACCTCAGCCTCCTATCCCCAAGCTCCTGCCAGTCGCGCTGATCAAGCCGCCGGCAACAACGGCACCGCGGTACCGTCGTCGAGACGGTCGTCGAGCGCCAGCAATGGCAGCGGACCCCGAGTCCTCAAGCTCGGCCCGGTACACTGGGGCGAGCACCTGGACGACCACAAGGAGGACTTCCACGAGGCGGTCGTGCTGCCATAGGTTGGACGAGCAAGTGACGGTTGCACACGACGCGTCATCATGTATCTCAAGTGTAACGGAGGCGGGAGCCGAAGCTGAGCGAGCAGCACAAACGGATGGGAAAACTGCATGCGGCATGATGCCTTTTGCCGCTGGCTGGGAAAGCTGAGCGGGGTGTTTTGGGATTGCACTCATTTCAGGGTTCTCGGCACAGATCGAATCGAAAGGGTGGCTGTGAAAGGTGACACAAGAATAGGTGCGTGTTGGCCGCCGGATAGGAAGGTCGTTTGCGCCAAAGGCGGGGAGAAAATGCGGCACGGCTCGGTGAGCTACACAGAATCAACCTTGAGGGTTGCAATCGAGATCGAATAGTTATTTTGCCTCGACATGTACTTGGCTTGGTGCATCAACCGTGCATCGACGATGCGAGGCCAAAGCTTGCTGGTTTGCCGCCGCCCATACCGGGGCATCCTCTCATTGCCACCGGGTTGCGGAGTGGCGAGCAGTAAGAGTCGTTGTCCGATGCCTCACATGCTTCTCTGCCCAGGTTCAGTCGTGCCCGGGGATATACGTCATCTAGGTGAAACAAGAGTTTGCCCTCTGCCGATCCTCAAGCAATGGTCGAGGCGCTTGTGCTTGCCATGTTTGCCATACACGACGCAAAGCCAAGCGAAAAGTGTCTGAGCCGGCATCGTCCAGCGCACATGGCCGTCTCACGGAACGCAGACGTGCCGGTTGTACTGTGTTAGGCTTACACTTAAGGTTGTAATGAGAGTTATTACCGTCAGACAGCGGGCGCGGCGTGTCCGACGTCGTATCGGCATGTTTCTGCCAAGAAGGACGTGCGTGACTGGGTTTGTGAGACACTTGCCCACGGGAGCTCTGATCTGGAACTGGCGGTGACGCACGGTCGAGCATGAGGCCGAGGTCATGGTTGAGTATTCTGTAGTGAGACGCATGCGGTTTGGATACTCGGGGCTCTCAGCCCACAGCCATGATACGCTCAATTGGCAACACTGAGCGGCTGTCAGGTCGGGCAGCTCGACATCGTGGATTATTTCTCTCGGTGGTCTTGGCTTATGCCAGCACGAACGACTACGCCATGGAGACGGGCTTGCTGGAAGTCACCTGGTTGAACAATGTGGGAGTGGTGCCTTTGGCCTTCTGTACGGACCGGGGTTCGAGTTTCGGTCCATGGAGTTTGTCTCAAACCTCGAGCAAGAAGGGATCACGCTTATGTCTGCGCCATCGGCCTCTCATCGCAATACTGGCATGGTTGAAGTCTCTAATAAGATCATGCAGCAAGTCCTAAATCGCGTTATCCCTCGTATCCAACCCCAATGTTTTGATTGGATGACTTACTTGCCCAAAGTCATGCGCTTAACGAACTCTCGAGTGATGGCCAGGATCAGCTACTCTCCCTGCCAAATTTATACGTCCTGGACACTATTCAGCCTTTACTCTTGCAATTCGCGAGCCTCAAGACGGCCCAACGACAACATGCCGTCTTGAGCGGAACGTGAGAGTGGCTAGACGAGGCCCAATACGCAGACTTGTTTCCGGGAAGGATGGCCGACCTGACGGAAAAGCGAGAGAGCAGCCTAGGTCCGGATTAGTTGAGAACAATAGCCCGTCGCCACATGGGCATGAAATGCGGCAGCAGGCTGCTTTCGAGCTGGGTGATCTGGTGATGCTGGTACAAGAAGGGAAGCCGTCCAAACTGAGAGCCAAATGGCGAGGCCATTCAGAAACTTGCAGAGGGCAGGAAGAGCTTTGAATCGATTGGACAACTTGGACGGTTCTTGGCTCACTATGCGGCAGCTTCACTTCCATGAAGATGCCCTAAGGCCATGTTGTTGTTCCACGGACTGGCTATCTCCGCACAGGTGACAAGGAGCAACTGGAGGGCCGCCGCAGATCCAGAGGTGTGGGCGAGGAACGAGGTTTGTGATGCCTGAGGACCCCAGAGAGGTAGCGCTGTGGATGTAATGGCCTAGGCTTGAGACCGCTGTTTGCCTGTTTTTCCCCCTATCACCAGCTTCACTTCTTCATTCACCTCGTGCATCTTCTCCAAACGACTCAACTTGCAGCTTCATCACCACCCCAACCCAGAAAGCCTTACATGACATTTCCTATTTGCGCTTGACTTCATATTGCTTTGGGCCTGCCTATCGTCTTTTCTTTGAGCTATCGGGAAGTGTGCAGCGCACTTTGTGGTTGAAAGGCCAGCTGGATTGTGTTTCAACTCCAGACCCTCCACTGCACCCCAAATGACCCAACCACCACCTGCCCGTGATGCCCCCAGCCCTGAAGATGAGGAAATGCTTGGGGGAAGTCCTGCAGAAGAGCCCAATGGGAACCCAAATCAAATCCGGATCGCTGGGCTGCAGGCGATGATCACCCGAACAACCAACCGAGGAATTCTACAAGACACTACTCTTCGATTCTACAAGACACTACTCTTCGATTCTACAAGACACTACTCTTCGATTCTACAAGACACTACTCTTCGATTCTACAAGACACTACTCTTCGA
>JALHCE010000180.1:0-20915 GCA_024340795.1 Tolypocladium amazonense
TGAGGCATCCTGGGTGGTTTCCTGTAGAGGCCTCTGTGCATCCCGGAAATCACCTCGTATGAGCCCAGAAGGCATCGTCGTGACCTCCCGTTGCGCGCTTTAATGCTGCCTGGGAGCCAAAGTGCTCTTCTCCTTGAGCGCTTTAATGCTGCCTGGGAGTTAAAACTACTATTTTCGTTTTTTCTTATATACCCGACGTGCCGTGAGGCATCCTGGGTGGTTTCCTATAGAGGCCTCTGTGCATCCCGGAAATCACCTCGTATGAGCCCAGAAGGCATCGTCGTGACACCTCCCGTTGCGCGCTTTAATGCTGCCTGGGAGCCAAAGTGCTCTTCTCCTAAGGTCCCGCTGAGCGCTTTAATGCTGCCTGGGAGTTAAAACTACTCTTTTCGTTTTTTCATTTACTGCTTCTATTGATCTTACCCGACGTGCCATGAGGGATACTGGGCGGTTTCCCGTAGAAGCCTCTATGTAGCATCGTCGTGACCTCTCGTTAAGGGCAACAATGCAGCCCGGGAGTTGAACTGCTTCTGATTTATGCTCTTGCAGTACAGTACAGTCCTTTCTTTCTTTTCTGTTTATATCCGACCTGTCGAGCGTCGTGAGGTCTCCAGGGTCGGCTAGCTTTCGGTGAGCACATCGAATACTGCTCATAATGCAGTAGGACGACAGCAGCAGACCTTCACGTGGTGTCCGGTGTTAGTAGCTGACGTGTGTAAACTGTTAGCGAAGCCAACATGCTGCTACGTAGGAGCTTCTTGGGGGACTAGTTTTCCGTAGATAACAGCGTATAACCTCTTTCACATGTCTGTCATATGTATATTGTACATACTATACCTTGTGTCTACACGGAGAACGTAATGCCTCTCCCTGCTCTATGGCGCCTGCGGTCGCGGCAAGCCCACCAGACGCCGTACTGGCCAAACGGGACGACTGGGCATAAGAAGCCATAGTCGGTTTCATTACCCTGACGCATTTCGGTCCCCATGACTTAGAACAACCAAAGTCAGCTTAATCAGGCCCAAGAGCCGCTGCCTAGACCAGAAGCGGCTAATATTCGACTGCTGGTAACTATGTACCGAAGGAAGGGTTGAGATTTAAGGCTCCTATGCTGAGAATCTCGTGTACGCGTCCGTAGCGATACAGTACTGTACTGTTCATACCGTAAAGTATTTACTATATGTACTGTAAATGAAGGCATTGTATTCAACTATATTTCTTTCATTTCTGCTAGCCAATCAGCAAAGATAACCTGCCTCCGATGGCGTTAGGCGGAATCATCCATGGGGAGTTGGTGGCTTCCCTCAACAAGTATGATGTCCCGCTTTAAGGTATCACTCCATCTGACCGTTATTCAACAGACTCTACATCACCGGTGACAGATCTGACCTAACTATCGTAGCTGGGAAAGACTATAATGTGCATAGCAGCATAGTTTGTGGTCGGTCAGAGCCTTTAATGTTGGCCTGCAAAAATGATCTGGATACTGCAACCAACGAGGACACAGGATTGCCCAAGGTCACGCTTCACCTTTCTGGAGACGATCCTTATGCGGTTGACTGCATGGTTCAGTACTTCTATCGTTTGTGTTACACCCTGCCACCCTCGACATTTGCGGATACCGACAGTACAACCACTAGCATCGTCGACCACCGGCATCTCCCCGATTGCGTTCTTGTAGTGCACGCTCGGGTATATGCGATCGCCGAAAAGTACCAGGTACAAGGGCTGAAGATGTTGGCGGCGGCAAACTTCAGCTCTGTAGCCCGAACTCGTTGGAATACGGACGATTTCCTCGAGGCTGCTTATGAGATTTTCGAATCAACCAAGGAATCGGACCGAGGATTACGCGACGTAGTCGTCACGGTGTTCCGGACACACAAGGACCAGCTCTTACGCACGACGCAGGCCGAACATCTCCTCAATGATGTACGGGGCTTGGCCGTTGAACTGCTGAAGGATCCTCCCCGACAATCAGACCTGTCGATCCAGCAGAGCGGGTATTACCAGCTGCCAGTTCAGCCAGGGCACGGACACTACAGGTCGCGAAGGAAGCGCAAAGCGCGTGGTCCGTGTGCGTTTCCAACAGAGACGGCCTAAAATTATTTGGACCGCCATTTGGACAGTGGCATACGTATACCTGATACGATCATCAACGCTTTGGCAAAATGAGGGAAGAGTTGCACTACTACTACTACTACTACTACTTTAGAGGTTGGCTGTGCGATTTTTGATGCCTCGTGTTTCTGGTATCGAGGGGAGAATAGAGGGCGTTATTGCGGATGACGTGTCGCTTAATCAGCACATCAATAAATAACGCTATTATGAAACGTTCTCCAAATGGAGCTGCTAAAGAGAGCCATTTTGGCCGTTTGATCAACAATAAATAGATCGTGCAGATCGGCGTTTGTGTTGGCGACTCCGGGAACATATGTACATACCGTGATGTCGCAACAGCCGCCGGGAATCTCGCAAACGCAGCTTACTTGTCGAATTGGTGAAATAGACGGCAAGATTGATCGGCTGCTGGTGAAGATGAAAAATATTGCACAATTACAGCGAAATGTCTTGGGCAAGGTCACAGCTCGGAGATACAAGGACCTAGATATCCAAGTCAGCGAGTCCCGGGCGATCAAGTCGTCGATTTGGGCTGATATTGACAACTTCTCTAAAGTCACACCTTTAGACAATGTCACAAAGAGCATTCTCCAAATGCAGCTACCACGACTGAAGAGGAGGTTGAAAGACGGGACATCACAACACCAAAAGTGCCGCGCTGAATATCATGGAAGATGTCGCGAGCAGATTACTCGACAGCAATACCTTATGGCGGATGCAAGATGTGACATGGCGCAGTTGCAAGCTGACCTTAGGGAGGCTCCGCAGAATGACCTTAAGCGCCACAGGCAAATTCAAGGCATCGATCAGGCAGCAGGGAACGAGTGTGCTTAAATGTCCTACATATATTCCGAATTCCTCCTACAATGAAGTCAGCTATCTCTATGCCAGACTCTACGTTGGTGTAGTGAACTTGCACTGGGGTTATTTGTGGTGTCTCTACTGCTGGCGCTGCGTTGCAGGTGCGCCGGAGGGACCATTGTCAAGATATTCCAGCGCAGCAAGGCGCAGGGCTTAACCCCAGGACAACAGCATTGAGTACTAAAATATAGTGAGATTGAATATGGAATAGTATGCATACTGCATGTACCGTATGCTGCCTATACTATGTATGGTGGGGGCGGAATGTTGCCACAAGGGTCGACGTCGTCTTCCTTGATCATCATAGCCTGCGCCAGGCGGGGCTCCCAGTTGTCCAGGATCGTCCATCCCCACGCTATCGCAGAACTATTCGCGTCTACGGCTGCTCCGAGTAGCATCACAGTGCCAATGCTGACAGCAAGGGACCAAGCAGCCATTTGGACAGAGCTAAGTTCGTTTGGATCAGGAATCCGGAAATCGGTACAGCTCTGAGGTGGAAGCCATATTCCCAGCTTATTCCTAATCTCAAGCCGCTCATGCGCCTCGTTACGGGGGGAGATGCGACTATAGTATTCAGCCAAGCATTCGCGGCTGTACGGAAATGGGCGAAAGTCGCCATTGCCGCCAACAATTTGGTGTCCATTCCACGATAATTGGACGTTGAAATGCATCTCGAATAGGCGCCATTTCGCGGTAAAAATGCGTTGCACACCAGTCAATGCCTGTGTGAGAGAGTCCTTGTGGAGATTGACCTTTTTCCCGGGCCCCAATTCTCGAACAAAATTTAACTCCAGCCATTCAGCTACTTCGTGTCTGCGTTGTTGCAGAGAGAAAAGCAGTCGAAGAGGCACGACGGGGCAATAACTAGCAAGTATGGCCGCCGGTAAAGGGTGATCGCATGTCGGGTAGGAGTCTTCGTTTTTCCTCTCTCTTCCGCACATGATGCGTAGATTTTTATAAAGAGCGCGCAGATATAAGCCCGGCATACTTAATATCGGGAGCTTTATGTGAATGGGCTATGGCACGAGCAATTCTGTTACCTTCATATGGCATATGTATGTATGTGCAGGAACAATGGCTTGTATACGCAAAACGTGACTTTTGCGCCTGATATCCAGAATTATCCATCAATTCCCGATAGGTGAAGTTAAGCAGCGTGGAGAAGAATTTAAGATATATATGCTATGTATGTACTTATTGCTGTCATTGTGTAATGAGGCCGAAAACCACCGTAGGCCGTCAACTCGGGCTTGTAAAATTGACTGCCGCCGCGCAATGGGGACAGTAGTAGAGATTATGACTGATTTTTTTCCAGCCACATGTGACGATAACTGAGTCTGTCGACATGAGTTCAGTACATCTAGCGCACCTAAAGCATAGATATTTGACAATGGTTGCTTGCGTAGGCTCGGACATAGTGCTTGAATAGCTGGAGATTGGAAAGGTTGATATGTATGTTAGAAAGAGTCCTGTGGCGATTCTTTACCCCGCACGTTGGCCAATACACAATTGCGATTAGCCGCTATGTATAGTGCTTCAGATGCCTCTGAGAACAGCCAGGAATGGCCGCATTAATGACAACGAAGTCGGCGTGCTTTCCCATAGATCTTCAGTATTTTTGATTGGAGACTGTCTTGTTCAACCCTCCATGCTCTCTGGCGGCTAGCATGTTAAAAGAACCGTCTTATTCCATGTCCTCTTCAAGTTATCACAGTTTGTTCTTATACATTCGCTGTATGTAAGAATTAAACCATTGCGAATCTCTAACACCTCGGCACCCAACATAAATTCCTCCACAGAAATGACCATCTGATGACGTGAAAGTATGTTGAGCACAACATGGGCCCAGACCTCATTGTTCCAGTCTCCACGAAGCCCATCAATCCATTCCGTGATGAGGCCTACTGCCTCTCGCGAGAGACAAACACTCGAAGTGTCAATCCAAGAATGTATGGTCAGACCCTCTCCGTTGTGCATGAACTCTGGCCCTCTAAAAGTAAGCGGCAGCGCCACGTACGGGCCATCTGTAGACTTGTGCTTGTAGACGTAAGGGGCATCGTTATCGAGAGAGTTGAAGCCGATCATCTTGACAGTCGGTGCCCAGTATCCGTAAATGGTTCAACAAAATCTAGGCCGCGAGAGGGACTGGAGGAGCTTAAGGCGGTAATGGAGGAAGCGGGTTTGAACTCATCGGAGCAACCCAGAATGTTAAAAACAGGTACATGAACAAAATCCGATCCGCGGCGTACTTATGCTTTGGAACATTGGCCCGTGGCCTTGGTATGAGGTTATACAGCCTTTTCTGGCTCATATCGCATTGTTGTTGGGCCCCCACACGCCCGACCGTTCAAAGGTGGCCATGTTTGCCTTAGAAGGCACAATTGCGGGTGTAGGCGCCTCGCTTTCGGACACCAACAATAAGTATGTAAATGTCAGGTACATAGTTAAGGCTGAGTCGGGATCGACATGCCTATTGGGTCGTTCTATCGCCCACTCTCGATGGCGAGCATTATCTCACGGCAGACGAGGCCACTGACTGGCGCAACATTTGCTCGTCCGGCTCATCAGAGGAGAGCAATTCCAAGCGACGTCAATATACTTCATACTATTTACACTTTAGACTCGGGAAGTGAAATGCATCGAAGGTACGGCATTGTTCTCCCTCGCTGGGTAAATGAGATCCTCGTTACTAATAGCTGCGTACCGCATGCAAGCGGTGGCTTGCCAAGTCTATGCTGCTCGGCAGTCAGTTTAGACCCTTCCGAATGTTCTCATACCGCGAATTGGGATAGTCTAAATAGTTTAAAGTTTCGTCCATGGCACCTAGCGCGCTGAAACTTGTGTTAATGAGAGACTCTGGCCCCTTTTTATCCCCTGATGCCTCCCAAAACATACTACCACCAAGATGCATGCTTTTGAGATATGCCACTTTCTTGGATACCGCTTGTGTCGTATCGTATGAGACAAATTCTTGGAGGCTTGAGTCGTAGCTGTAGGAGGCATCGGCAACCTGGTCGTAGTAAACGGTCGCGTTCTGTCTAGGGAGATCCTTATAGTCCCACAATCCGGCTTCCCAGTGGCCTCCCCCCACGCCGGATACCGGCAAGCCAAGGCCGGCGGTCTTGAAAGAACGACCATAGAGTGGCATGCCGAGTGCAATCTTACGTGAAGGAACGCCTCCTTGGATATAGGCTTCTATAGCCGCCTTGGCGCTAAAAGGGGTCGTGTTGGGTTGGTCGGGATTTGGTGACAGATTGGCGAAGTGGCCACTTTTATGGCTTCCTCCAGTGGTGAAGTCGTACGCCATCAAGTTGATGTAATCGAGGACCTCACCGAGTTGCTTCATTTGCAAAGCTTCGTAGACCTGATACTGCGCTGGACCGGCGGACGCCGCGATGGATAGCAAGAAGTGATGGCCAGGCGCATATCGAGCCGCATACGAATCCAGCTCTGCTCGCAGACTCTGGAGAAGAAGTAGTAGGTCTCCAGCCTCTTTTGTATTACTCGGGAACTCCCAGTCCACATCTATACCGTCGAAGCCCCAATCGCCTACATAGCCGACAGCAGTTCGGGCAAAGGTCTTTCGGGTGGCATCAGAACTTGCCACTGCAGTGAAATTAGAAGACCAAGTCCATCCTCCAATGGAAAGCATAAGCTTTAGTTGTCTGTTCTGTTTCTTGAGCAAATAAAGTTGCTTGACACAGCCATATGCGTTCGTTCCGGGTTCAACCCATGCTATCCGACACGTCAGAAACGGTTCGCGTCAGGTAAGTTCAGTGCTTACAGTCACCAGGGTAGTGTTTCTCGATGTCGGCGTATGAATCGCCGGAGCGCCTTGGACCCGTGAGCACAGTTCTATTTGAGTGCTGCTGCAGCACTTACACAGTTCCATCTGCCTCAACCCTCATGAACGCATACAAAACATGAGAGACTTTGTCAGCGGGAATCTCGAATGGCTGGAAGTTTCGACCGTAGATGCCCCTAATGCACATAAGACCGGATATAGACTACTCCATAGCTCTCTTTCTTACCAGCTAGTGAAATAAACCGAATTTGCAAAAGACTCTCCACTATTTAGCGATGCTGCCAAACACAGACTACGTGTCAAGCTTATCAATATGACGAACTTGAAACTGGGGAACGCCATGTCGTCGTAGTTGTGGGGAGGCAGTACAGTAAAAAGATAGGGATTAGAAGCTGTCTGAAATAAGGTATGTACTATAGGGTATCGGCTTTCCTCAGCTTTTAATTGCTGGGTAATACTGTAAGTGCCACGGATGCGCATGGATATGCAGTGGCACACAAAGTACTGATATTGTTTTAGCTTTATCCTGAAAGAATCCAATAACGCGGATCTGGCTTTAAGAGCGTCAGTCTGAGCATAGGCAGTTCTCGCCGGTTCTGCATGCATACATATTAGCCTGACACGTACATATGGTTCATTGACTGTCCGACACGGTGGACTGCCTGAAACTTCGCCGACGGAGCAGAGTCCATACCAAAGGTTCAGGATATGGCGCCGGTTCTCCGTCCGCTCAACTTCCTCCGGCGTATCCGTATACTCGGTAGTATGTACATAACGACAGGGTTAGTCTAGACCAAAGATTATAATTAGGTGCCATCTTTGGCGCAAGTACTGCGGATCCAGGGCGATCAAGCCGTAACTGTTGTGCACCTACTGGAGGAATTAAGTAAGCTCGCGATGTGTACTCTATATATGAAGGAGCAACTCTCAATTACATTGTGATTGTTTCAATGGAAAGTGGGTTTCTTACTCTATTGTCAAGGCATGTCTGGTTTCAACATACTACCGCCCGAGCTGCGTCACCGCATCACATGGTTTCTCCCTATCAAGGCTAAACGAGCTTGGTTCCAAACCGAGACATCTGCAGCGAATGATTTCGCTGCTGGCGAGGAGGGTATTTGGGAGCTAATTTTTAAGAAAAACAACGCCTGGAGCAAAACGGCACTCTCTTACGGCGCTTACCCTGTCCTTTATGGCAACCTTAAGAAGCTTCTTCGGAACCAAAAAGTCAAAAGAAAGCGTCCAGACAGCGCTAAACCTATCATAGGACTGACTTTGTGCGGAAAAAACACACGTGCCATTCGCGACAATCTAAAGAGCTTGCTGCTGAACTCGCTTCTCTCTACGAACTACTCGGCCGAAACTCTGCAAGTAGACTTTCCCGATTTTATTTTACACGTCGCCGGGACTCTGGAGGTCTGTATTTCCATGCCACAGCCGAATGATATCCTCGTAAAAGGCACGAGTAAGACTTACTTGGTTTACTGGTTTGGGAAATCAACGGCTCTAGTCACCGTAAAACCTGAAAGAGGCGGGGCGGACAACCTAATCTTCCGCCATGCTATAGGCGGTGGAGAAGTTCATCGCTGGCAAATCCTAAAAGGTTGAGCACCCTAGGCAGTTCCTTCATGATAGAGGGCACACTTGAGCGACTCTACGGACAAAAGTAGAAAGAATCTAGGAGCGCGAACGTTGACATGCTACTATATAATGAACTGCTTACTGTAGCTATACGCTCAGGTAATACACGATCGCTTGGAGGATGCGCAAGCTACTCACGACGTTGCCATTTGGACCTTAAGAATTGTGACTAGTGAAATATGACGAACATCTGAACCTTATTAACAAGAAGCAAGCGAAGCAAACGCAAGACCAAATGGGAAGGGCTACCCACCCGAGCAGGCACTCGAGCTACAACATTTCACAATGAGTCATCGTGTTACACCCAGATCAGAGCAGATCGACCGAGAGCGAGAACGATTCCATCGATTACGACATGTGGCCTAAGTCTTTTACAAATTCAGGTTTTCCTACCTTGACTAATTTAGCTCACTTTAGTGCATACTGCGTTTTATTGGGCTTGTGATGGCGCAGTCGACTGCCTGATGCTTGCAGGGGGCTGTTTCCCGGAGACTGCCTTGCTCTTTCTTTGGCTTTCGACCATCCCAGTCAGGCAAGGAGGCCTCCCAAGGGCTTTTTCTTTAAAAATACCACAAGCTCCGTCCTTGTGCTCATCGTTAACGTATAACAGAACAGTTTGCTCTTTTATTTTGAATATATTTTGTTTTACGGCTGCGATAACTTTTGATCAGACTGCTCTAATGCTCCTCTTCGAACATCTTGTCACCCCTTCTATTCGTGCTGTCGATAGCGCTCTGACTGAGATGGATCCTATACGCCCACTCAACATTCATGCTTCACCGGACGATACGTCTGCAATACTCGATGGGTTTGTAATGCCAGGCCTTTGCAAAAAGAATGCCCAGAGATGTAAGCGGAAACCCTGCTAGAAACTTGCGTTCTTCTTGGAGTTAGGTCTTCTGCTCTGACCTATGATGCAGACGCAGGCACTCGCGAGCTTTCTCTTGGTTATATAGACGCTGGCGCACAGGTGCAGATGCCTAGCTTGGTGACGAAGCCCAAAGTCTCCGCAACCAGCTGCAGGCTCGTCAACGCCTTGATCAACGTTCCCGACTTCAGGTACGGCGTCTTTAACGAGCTCGGGGCAACTACGGCGTCCATGCTGAGGCAGGTGTGCAATATCCCAATGACAAAGATGGAAATGGAGAGGTATTTCCACCCGGCCAAGGACCTGGTCTACCTGAAGCGGTTCATCAGTTCAATGAAAGCCCTAGGCTACACGCCGAGCCTCTTCGGCATGGACACTTTCAAACTTCTTTCTAGGATCCGAGAACCGATCGAATACTGGAAGAGGACAGACAATGCCAAAACCAGGCTGACGTTCTGGCTGGTTGTCAACACAAATGGGATCAGGACGTTGCATGGCCAGCAAGCACTGGTTGCAGCACTTATGGATCTTTCCTCCGAAGGTACTTGGGATGTTATCAGTTATAATACTTCGGAGACAAAATTCGACACCGAGTACCCATTCAGACTGATCGTCTACATACCAAATTGGAACAACGACGATATGACACCGGTGGACACGGACAGTAACCATATCCCTATACCAGAATCGCAAACGGCCTTCAGACATTACCCTGACGAGGTTGTCAACTGGAGATTTTTGACGATAGAGGACGACGCGGTGCCGAGCACTGGCGTTATCGACCTGATTTCCGACCCTTTCCAAGTCAAGAAGGTCGTAGCCACGGACTGCAAGGCGGTTTTCTGGCTCCGGCAGATGTTTCGCGCCGTCAAAACCGGTAGCAGCGTCGATCTGCAGAATATCAACTACGACGTTGTAAATTTCAGGATCGGGTACACAGAAGGCGCTGTCGTTTCTATGGATGCGGAGCCGCTGTGATGAATACGGCCAATTGTGTCATAGATCAGTAGCAGAGTTAGGTGGAATCTCAGGTACTTCAAGCCTTGTACTTTGGGCCTACTATACACTCAGCTGACGTTTTGGTCAAGGGTATGGGGTGATGACGATAGTTTTCTCGCTTGCTAAGGGATGTATGTGCTCTCACGGCTCTTGATGCAATGTTTTCACGAACAAGGGGGCTGTGAATCAGGATCTCAAAAGATGTGACGGCGTGGCAAATTCAACCTACAGACTGGTGGGGTTTTCAGATGAAGCCGAGGTTGGCGAGAGCTGTGCGGCTTAGGATTGCAGGGTCAAAGTCTGCCTTGAAGGGAGCGACCGCCCATTCCGCGCCGTATGACCATTAGGTTGTACATTTATCCTTCTGAAGCTGATTTTAAAGACGCGGTAACTAACATCTCTTCCATTGGATTCCCTCGTAGAAATGTAGAGCCGACTACCTATTCTGCAAACATGGCCTCCATGTAACCATTTCCAATCCGTCGTACCCTCAAGTCATTGAGAGGATCACTACCGTATGACTGGGACTTTGCCTTTCCAAGGCAAGTCTATTGGTAAACCGCCAGTCGTCTTCGTAATATCGGGCGATGACTTTTGCTTTATTCTTCTTCGTTGCCGTCGACTTGTCCCTTTTGTGGCGATGACGCTAGTACGGGTTTCAGGCTTCTTGATCTTACACGCTTTTTTTCTTGAAAGCGTATTCCGAAGAGCAGAGGATAGGTTTAGGCCTTCTTTCGGTTTTGATTCACTCGCGTCGATCGGAACTGTCGGATGCATAGGGATCGCGACGGGCTCGTGGCGAGAATGCAAGTCATCCCGACCGCGGAGAGCCGATCTGGAAGCAGGAAGCGCCACCCTAGACCTTGTCCCGGCAATTCTGCGTTTCTTGGGGGCTTTAAGTGAGTCGCTGTCATATTTGCGCTTGCAACCTCGATGCTGGCTGGTAATCCTCTGTCTGGACCCAAGGTCTCCGCTCTCTTCGTGGTGCTGGAGGCCAGGGGCTGTTGAGTCCGGCGTCACGCGTCTCAAGCAGCGGAGTGTCCATTTTCGCTGGGGCGAGCTCTGACGGATCGGAAGAACGACTGAGATCTTGCTAATAGCCTTGAGGCTCCTTAGTAGTATATTTGAGGACATTTCTTGACTGGCCGACGGTCTCATTATGTGACAAAGTAAGCTTGAACGCCACGAGCAAACAAATGGTTACGACCTTAAGTATATACATGATGTCGTCCCTTCGACTCGTTTCGTTTCGCGCCCAGGCAGCGTCATACTAAGCTGCATTGCATACGCTGCTTGCCTTGGGAGATAAGAATTCGCGTGACCAATGATCATTTAATAATTGGCGACTTCGCGCGCGCCGGTAGGCCTTGTTTCAGGTCGCTGCTACTAATTTTGGCAGGCGGAAGAATGGGTATAGAGCCGCCACACATATCCAAGCCTCGGCGGCTACTGACACGTGCTTATTCCGCGAACCACCACTTACTGGACGGCGTAACTTTTGGAGCCGAAAGGATGTCAACTTACGATGTGGCGCCTGGTTCTGCACTGGTGCCCTATGCGGCCATTAAGTCAGTTAACGTGGGAAGATGCGACGATGCTTGGCGGCCACGACGACGGTGAATCCTGGCGGTTGCGCCTTCGCTGCTGCGGTTTTGAACTTTTTCGGCTTCAACATTCCGCAATTATCCGATGCATGCCTCAACCGTTCAACTAATATAAGCCCTTGTTATCCCAAACAAATTCTGCCACTACTGTCAGATTGAGGCTGCCTAATTAGGCATAGCGGCGGCCATGTGATCACGATGGAGGCACCGCCGGCGGCCCCTTTTTGCACACAGCAGTAGCCCCGTAGAAGAGATCAAGGAAGACATCACGAATTGAGTCAATTGACCCTGTGCCAGTGTGTGTAAAGCTTCATTAGCCAATTATCTACGTTATCCACTTTGTTGCGCACTCGACAGCGACAGCGGGGCCGCTACGGACACGCCACAAGCCGCCCTTCTGACAACTACGACCCTTCCGCCACTGTCGTCTCATCCCAGAGCCTGCTACTCGTATGATATGGCTAGGATTTTGTCACTTCCCCCAGAGATCATGTCTCTGATATCTCAACATTGACTACTGCACCATGTTAGACTTCGTCCGAACGCAAGTTCTTTGATGCGAGGCGCAGGCTTGTCTCGATCAAAGCTCGCCCTGTACACGTAAAACGGAGCCATTGCGAGTATCCAGACGCGAAAAAGCGCGAATGTCGGAGGAGGGCCCTGGGTGCCGAGTACCTTGCGTGTACATGACGCGTAGCCATGAGCCAAATGCCAGGCGCTGGCCTGGTTTACAAGATCACCTGAGCAGCCCTAGTCGCTTGCCACTTCATGCTCGCTTTCAATGTCGCTCTGTTCCTCTTCGCAGTTCTAGCCGTTGCCGCCGAGTATCTTTTCTGGCGAGGGGCAATCGTCCCGAGCTGAAAGGAGCTTCACGTTGCACCGTGTAATCTTCCTCCACAAGATCGTGTCGAGATGGCATCGGCACTCAGTCGATAAAATGGAGAGGGCGCTCATGTACCTTTCAAGGGCACTTTGATATCCTCCTGCCGAAAATTCCCTATCGCCGTCGTCCATTACTTTGCGGAACTCATCTACTTTCTTAATCCATTCGCCCGCCTCCCTTAGCCAAGGACTAAGGCACTGGGCCTCAATGAAGCTTTTTCTGGCCAATTCGAAGTCGCCCTTGATCAAGAGAAAGCGTCCAATGAGAAAAATCGCCTTGGGGTTAGGTTTGCCGTCGTTGAGGGAACATCGACGTTGATATCCACGTAGTGACTCATGAAAGCGCCGCGCCATATTTGATGAGTCTGTGGCGTTCCTGAGTGAGGAGTCCAGAAAATATGCCTCAGCCTGCATTATTAACCACTCAATGGGCCATAATTTCTTCTTTGCGAGGCCACCGCTCGCCTCCTCCAAAGCCTGAAGCACCCTAGAGCCGGCACCTTCCCGCAAGTACTTCTCAGCGGCTTCCACGTGGTCGAGCATCTTCTTGGTCGGGCACTCCAAGGACAATGGACGGCTCAAAGTCGATAATATTCTGATCGCCTCTCTTGGGTGCCCTAGGCGGGTATACGTACGGGCTAAGCGCATCAATGTGGGTTCAGAAGTGTCGAATTGGGCCGCTCGGAAGGCATATTTCAAGGCCGGTATGTCTTTCTTTGCCAACAGGCACGCTTCAGCACGCCTGCAAAGAAAATCTGGCAGGTTAGGGAATAGGTGAACGACACTGAACGTTACTCCCTCTCTCGTCGGAAGTGGCGTATAATGAGGTGCCGAGACGCATCGCCAATGATCAAATTGCTCCAAAAATTTCAGCGACGTCAAATTCGGTAAGTCTCGAAGCGTGCGTCTTAGAAATTTGGCCATCAGCTCACCATATTCAACAATATAGTCAGGGGCCGGAAATATATCGCTCTCGTATTCTTCGAACCAGACTTCCTGAATTACGAGCTCTTCCACGCTAGGAGGTAATATCGCCACGAGGGGTCTGCGCTCCATGTGGTCAGGCGCTCCATACAGGAGAGCCAAGGGGATTTGGAGATGCGTAAGTCTTGTGAGCGTAGGCAAGTTCTGTAGCGCGTCGAAAACTTGCAGGCTCGTTGCAAAGCCTGTATCAACCCGCAAGCGCTGAAGAGTCTGGCAGAGCCGGGGGAGAGCGGCGTCCAGATACCACGCGCAATCCATAGACGAATGGCATTCTACGCCGCCGAGACATACATGCAGTTCTTGGAGATGTGTAGAAACAGGCAAGAGACTGTCCCAGCGTCGATGCAGAATTAACTCCTTGGCGTCAAGGTTTGGGTCGCTGGCGTCCGGACCAAAGCCCGCCCCAGCCAGATCCAGCCGTTTGATTCCACTGCTGGAAAATTGCGCGAACAGGGACGCAACCCCAGCGTTCAACGGAATGAGTGTTGTATCAATGCCCCTCGTGTCGACGATCAGGGTTGAAAGCATGGCCATTGTTCTTGGTTCGGCTCCCTCGCTCACAGCCTTGAAAACCTTATTCATGACCTCCTTCAAGGTCTTGTACGCATCCCGATGCGGGAAAACGGCGCCGGTCAGACGAAGTGAATGTACCATGGGGAGCCTGCTGAAGATCGCCTCTACGATCGCTCTCGAAAATAGGGGCTCTTCGGCGCAGGCAAGCTCCTTGGGGTAAATGATGTTGTCCAAAAGGTTTCTGTTCAAGTACGCCTTGCGGCATTGTTCCTCTTTAATAGTCCCCGTGATAGCAAGGTCGCGAATGTGTTGCTGTAGTTCAGGTCGACGAATGATAGTATTGACGAAGTAGGTTGCCGATTGCCCATCCCGAAGGCGAATTGAGTGATATAGGCATTCTACTGCTGGCTGGCGCAATGCACGACAGGTCAAGGCAAGGTTGCAGAGGTCTTGTCTGGAAAACCCCAAGCCCTTACATTCTCCTCTCAAGTCGCCAGTATGGCCTTCTGCGTCTTCGAGAGTCTCAAACGGCCATTGCGTTTCGAACGGTTGCACTAGATGACCAGCGATAAGGCCCCAAATTTCTAGAGGAAAAAGCTGGGTTTCTCTATCAGGTGCTGAAATTCGTGGCCGCTTCGGCTGAGATGTCGGACAATTCGGCTCGTCTTTGTCGCTACCGAGCCAGCATCTCTTTCCAGGAAGCTGCGAGATAGTTCTGCCATATCGACTTAGAAACCGGTATTTCCCCTCGAGAGCAGTAGGCGAACTCACCCGGAAGGCGCTGCGGACTGGGACGCCGTGGGAATCGTCAATATCGCGCCGGAACACATACTCTCATGAATGTGTCCGGCAATTTCGTCGTATCACGGATGCTTCGCCGCTGTGCTTGCTTGCTAGAAAGAATTTGGAGGAATAAGAATAGATGATGCGCTTCTGCTCGGGTCCAGCATGTTGCGTACGAGCTGCCAAAAACGGAAAGGGGCGGCTGCTGCCTTGCGAGCCGTCCCAGAAGGGGCTTCTTGCCCCACCGGCCGCACGGACCCCACAGAAGGGCTAATCAGCGTCCTGGGGTCAGGTGGGAGCCAATACAGGCACGGACCCGTACAAAGGGCACGGAGGGTTACGTCAGCAACGCCCACTATAACTTTCCCCCGAACGCGCTATAACGTACAGCGCCTCGCGAATCTTCATCAATTCGTGCAATGGATACTCATATAGGTCTTCTACCTCATTACAACGACCTTCCGCCGCTAGATTGCCATGATTCGCGAGAAGCACTAGATTGCTTTATCGATTGCTTTGCTGCAACCAGAGGCTACAAGTTCATTATACGACGGTCGAAACTAGATCGTTCCGGTCACCGTACTATTATATGGTCTTGTCATCGCTTCCGTTCTGGCTGCCAATTCTCTATCCTAGCTAAGGAAGTAGGCTATAAGGATACGTGGCTTTTACAACCCCGAGAGTCTCGCTTTCGCGAACACAATCACGAGTGTTTACCAATACCATATCAAATACGGCAACAAATACAACAACGAGCAGAGCAGCTAATACCAATACTAGCACTACCGCCAACACAGCTAGCACGGCTAGAAGTAGAGCAGCCGGGTCAGCAGCCAGGCCAGCAGGGCCAACAGGGCCAACAGGGCCAGCAGGGCCAGCAGGGTCAGCAGGGCCAGCAGGGTCAGCAGCAAGAGGGAAGGGTAAAGAAATTACCTAAATGTAGCAAATGCCATAGAGAAGGCCATAGGCGCGGCGCAAAGGCTTGCCCATTAAAATATAGAAGCAGCCCGTAACGGGGGAAAGTTATAGTGGGCGTTGCTGACGTAACCCTCCGTGCCCTTTGTACGGGTCCGTGCCTGTATTGGCTCCCGGGGTCAGGTTCATGGTTTCCGCTTAATATCTCGACCCTGACGAGCTCCTCTTGACTCAGGTCTGCTTACGACATCCAACGAGATACCCGATGACAAGCTTCCAATGAAATGCCGTCGTGGCGCTACGATCCCCCCTTCCACGATCCCAACGGCTAGCCTCCAATGAAATGCCTTCATGGCGGCGACGACCCTCTTGTCGCATCCACTTCGCTAAGTCGCTGCGTTGAGGCGAATGACTGCTACCCGGTAGCAACACGATCAACGAAAGCCAACTGCTGTCCCTGGCCAGGACCAAAGCCTCGAGAACTGTAGTATCATAGCAGGACCTAATGCAAAGGCCAGTATGACGAGCTGGTTCAATGATATCGATGAAGTTGAAGCGTTACTGTAAGTATCTCAATTTGCAAACGAACAGACTTCTTCTGCATGCTGCGACAAAGACTCGCAGGTGGCAGAGAACTCTGACCGTACTGCCCGTATATAGTCTCTACAACTGTTTTAACGGCGTTTATACCCTGTAACGGGGGCTTCAAATCTAATAGACGAGTTGCTCGATCGCCGTGCGATGAATTAAGCCCTAAACAAACGGCAACGCCCACCCGAAGCTGAACAGCACTCGCTAGAGCAAGCCAGAATAGAGCGGTGAAATATCTCCTCGCCATCTTTCACATGCTCTACAGCCAGGGCGCGCACGTCACCATGGTTCCTCAAGGAGCGATGACGCAAGCAGGCAAGGGCTCGTGGCGACCGGGCAGTCGCGGAACAACGACAGCAAAGACTCTACAGTAAAAAGCCTAACAAACGGACCTCATTCAAGTGGTGGGCTATGAGGGCGCTTCCACCGCAGAGAACGCGGCTTTCGGTGATCCCATTCCGCGTCCGCGGGCACATCACAGGTGCGAACACCAGCAGACTAGTACGCGGACCGCTGGGCTGTACAAGATGGCAACAGGACGGGGTAGACGCCGGACATGGGTTGGCGCTTTCGTGACCATTATCACATCGCTGCAACGAGACTGCACCTCTATTTTGATCAGGGTTTGAGACCGCGTTCGGCATCCGCCACAAGCCCAAGAGAGCCGCGTTCCACTTCAAGAGGCATCGAATGTAGAATAGTCCTCGAAACATCTTGGCGTATGTATCAGTATTGTATTGTCCATTCTCTGCGGCTGCCTTAAGTGTCGAGTGTCTAGTGGTCGAATGTCTTGTGGTACGAGGAAAGTACGACGGAATATACGGTGAGTCAAGAGAAACCCACCCAGAAAGAAGAGGCAACATTTCGGAGTCAACGTACATGTATCTAAAGAAACATATTGCATTGTCCTATGCATTCTGTGCCTCAAAATCGCTCCTCACATAGCTACTACTCACGCAATAAAACATCATAGGTGACGCAGCCTACAGTCCAGTTACCGCCTGCGCCAGATTGTCCGTGATCGGCACTATCTTTGTAGGGACACTCCATCCACGTTTGCAGAAAAAAATGCATACACTGATTAACAAGCAGTCCTAGCATGACCTGATCCTCTGTAAGGGACCCAGGCACAGCTGGTACCGTAAGGAGATCGTTACAATATGAAGGCGTTCGGCTCCTCGTTATAGAGAATGAGTACGTCAACTGAACTTGCTCATCCCAGAAGCACTGCGTAACGTTATTCCAATTGAGGTAAGTATGGAGACTGTCTTCGCAAAATCGCCGCGCGGAGGAGGTTAATCCCCCTCGGGGGTCCGGTATACTCGCTGTAGATTTATGGCATGACAATTTTGAGTTTGGCGGTAATGGTGTAGGAAGGTCGCTGGGCATTGCTGTCGATGTTACTGGCTTTGAAACGGTGACACACGAAGCCATTTCCGTTGGGACTGCTCCCACAGTTGTTGGGGCAATTTCCGTTATCACGTTGGTGCATAGAGGTTTTCCTTCGGTATCCCTGTTAAACAATCGGCCATGAGGAGCTTGGCTAGTGTCACCAGCAGCAGTCGCAACAGCCAAGGTGACTCCAACGAGTAAAAAGGATACGAAAGCAACCATAGCGAAGGTAGAGCGCGTCGTTTCACGCTCAGAAATCACGTTCTTATATCACTCGTGGCTGATGGCTGTTGGGCTAAGTTACACAGTTATGTATACAATGTCGGGTTTCGATTTCGAGTACTCGTGGCCTTAAGTGGCTCATAGGGCCGTGAAGTCAGTTTCCGAGTTCCTTGAAAGCAGAAATTCAGCACAATGGGGAGATTTTGCTGGGTGGAAGGCATGATCGTGCTGCTTGGCGCCATGCAAATGGCGCGATCGAGCTGCTTGGGGCGGGCGCTGTAATAGAAGTCTGGGTACCTGGCACGAGCGTACCATCTGTAAGATGGTCGCGCCCAGACATCGACTAGCGATGCCTTTACGCACCAGGTAGCCCAATGCCGCCATGAGTACGAATACAGAGTGATATTGCATATCAAAGCACTACATAACTATCAAACAAACTTCTCTCAGGAGACCTGCGGTGAGAATTGTTGAAGCGGCAAAGTCCCCTGCAATGGGAATGGTTGAAACGTGACACAGAAAGATTCTAAAAGCACAATTTGTGATTGGGCGTCCTCAAATTTTCTAATCAATCTCTAGGCTTCTTACCAGTTACAACGACATAGGGTAAGCTTGCGTGGACGTCCGGGCGCATGACCTCCTGTCGCGCTGTGGCACTGAGAACCTCCGCCGCTACCGGTGACCAACGTAGGATACCTATGAATGAATCGAGTATCATACCTCGAATACCGCAATCAAAACTACTTGCCATGTACTTACCAATTTCCTTTTGCTTTTCATCCTCCGGCCAGACCCCTATAGGCAATTCAAAGCGTCTTTGTTCCACTTCCACGAACCCAGTTGAC
Organism: Tolypocladium amazonense; assembly: GCA_024340795.1. NCBI lineage: Eukaryota > Fungi > Ascomycota > Sordariomycetes > Hypocreales > Ophiocordycipitaceae > Tolypocladium > Tolypocladium amazonense. Next base: position 19,024 of record JALHCE010000180.1, read on the forward strand.
TGTACCCAATCCTTAAAGGAGAGCGCCGGACCTATACACCGACCGCACTTCTCACCAGCCTCTCTTAGACCATTCATCATCCGTACGAGAGGACTGTCTGGTGAAAGAGTCTTGTCTTGAGAATGTGGCTGATAGACAAACCCTTGGAGCTCAACCCACCCACCCGGTTTCAAACTTTCGTACATCTGGCGGACAAGTCGCGGCCAGTCTTTGATCGATCCGGATACGTTTCGACAGTGTATATAGTCGTACTTGGCTGGCTCATCCCAGTCGTTTTCGGCATCATCAATAACGAAAGTGAGGTTCGGGGGCACACTGTCTGGCTGAATTGGGCTAAGATCAAGGCCTTTGACAGAGGCGCTAGGGTATTCTTCTGCAGTGTCTATAGCCCATTGACCAGTGCCAGTACCCACGTCTAGGATGCGGTGTGGATTCGAAGGAATTGGTGCAAGGAAGAGGCGGTCACCCCAGGCCAAAGAGAACGCCTTATGGAGGAAGTTAAGCCGGCCCTGCTCCATAACGTCATTTGGGAAACAATAAGCTCCAGGTTGGCAACTTTGATAGGTCTTGCCATACTTCTGCTCATAATTTTTGATGCGGGGTTCCAAGGAGTCGGTAGGCGAACAAGGCCTTTCTCCGAAGGTCGAATCCGAATCCTCGTCACTTTCACCGTTGTGAACTTCGAAAGGCTCCATGTCTGGTGTGTTAGGAATTGTTGGTAAGTTCGACTCAGTATCAGATGCACATGGCAGGTGTTCCTCTTGGTCCCGCCTTGGTTGGCGTTCGAAAGAATGTGCTGACGGCACCTCATGCAGCTTGGCCGCATGGTGAGCATCTATATCGTTCTCCTCTTCAGCTTGGACTTCAGCCGGCCATTGGCCTTCGTTGTGCAACGAGGATGCAGCGATAGAATCTTGTGAAAGGTTGACTGTTCCGTTGGCATCAAGCGGGGTCGAGATCGAGGTATTATTAGAGTGACCGCTGGGTTCCCACAAAGCTGAAGTAGGAGGTGACCTGCCTTCTTGTCAGTTCCCACTACACTTTGCTTTCCAGCAACTACACCGTCGCTTACCTTTCAGGTATACCAGAGCTGTAGTCCTGCGTGCTGCGTACTCTTTTTCCATTCCCCCCGGCCATACACAAGCCCTGTTCTGGCTCTCTATCAAAGGGGCTTGCCCTCTTGAGCACATTTCTCACGGCGTCGCCAGCCCCGTCGTACACCCTGGAGGTCCCCAGTAAGCAGCTCAAATGATAAGCCGGAGGCGAGGTAGGGGCTCCGATATGTGCCGTCTTGAATTGATTGACTTCTGGGCAGCATTGAGCTATGAAAGCGTCGCCCTGCAGGCCCGGCAAATCTTCACCAGCCTTCATAGTTTCGACACCGCTAGCAATTGCTATCCCACTAGAGGTAGGTAAGACGGGTGATGCACTACTTACTCGTGAGCACTTGTCTGGATCAGTAGAGAAAATATTTGCCATATTGGCCTTGGCCCTCCCGTAAGACTTGCGCACCTGTCAGATGATTCTAAATTGCACTCCGGGCCAGCCATCCACGGGCTTGTCATTGGGATTTGGCGTGGTAGGTATCGTTGGACGAGTCGCGAAAGGTTCAGGCGGATTAATGAGGGACGAGTTTTTTGAGCATATGGCGAGACGAAGAGAAAGGCAGTGAGCATGCCTTGGTGGTTCTCCTACATATACATTCAACCCACCTTTGCTCGTCAGGTGGACGAGTTCCTCCATTCGAGCATGTACTCTCCGTAAATGATGGTTACGACTTCGCTTGTATCCTTGTACAGCGGCTGAGATGGCTAGTCGCCGCCAACCCCGGGGGATGCCTTGCTGGAACCTCCGACGTCAGGGGGGCCCGGCCCCCGGGGGATGGGGGGGGG